>PVJD01007133.1:0-88366 GCA_004026545.1 Mormoops blainvillei | reverse complement strand
CCCTATTCCTCCCACATGCAAGACCTGCCCTCCCTTCCTTTCTGGGATTCAATAATCCTTCCCCCTACCAGTCCCTCTCCCAAGGATCTATTCTAAGCTGGAGCACGTAAAGAATTCCTGCCAAATTCCCTCCCAATTCCCACCCACCCAACACTACCTCAAGAAATGTCAGATCTCTCCCTGGGCAGGCTTAGCTAGGAATAAAACATTTTCCAGTTGTTTTGCCTCCTCATTTTGTAGCACCCTTTCCCTCCCTCCACATACCATGCACCTCTTAGAGAAGACAATCTTTCTCTGGGATCCCGTATTCCTTTGGCCTTCTCAAAGAACCTCCTCGTTCTCCATCCTTTTCTTCTGAAGAGGCAGGATCTTCTCGCCAAGAAATCTTGGGCCCCTCCCTTAGGATGTGTGTGTGTCTGCTTAAGCTCCCCACCATACCTGCTGTCTCCGATCCCCAACCCCCTATTCTCCTGGGCCAGGGAACCCCCTTCTCACCCAGCCCAAGGACCCAGCACCTGCCGGGCCAGCACTAGCGGATGAGGACGTTGATCTCGGCCACGCTGGCCTCCAGCACGTTCTCGGCAGTGGTCTTGCCATGCTGCTCCTTGAGGTGCCGCCTAATGGCAGGCTTGTGAGCAAAGCGTACATCGCAGTAGGAGCAGCGGTAAGGCCTTGCTCCTGAGTGCAGGTTGAGGTGGTCGTGCAGTGTGGACTTCTGTGTGAAGCACTTGCCGCAGATGCCGCAAGAGTGCGACTTGACGCCGCGGTGCACGTTCATGTGGCGGTTGAGGTTGCTGCTGTGGTTGAACTGCTTGCCGCAGCGCGGGCACATGAAGATGAAGTGCTGTGCCCGCATGTGGAAGACCAGCTTCTCCACGCCCTGGAACACCTCTGGGCACTTGGTGCACTTGATGTTCTTTAGGGAGTTACCACTGGAGAAGCCCCCAGGCAGGGGGCCCCGGCTGCCCCCCGCTCCCAGGCTGCCCCCCGCCCCCCGGGCAGCCATGGCCACTGCTGCTGCCTCTACCAGGCCTGAGGTGGCCCCCACGCTGGCCCGGCCTCCGGGGATCAACAGCAGGCCCTCCCCTTCCGCATCCTCGGACAGGCTGTAGCAAGCTTTCACCACACCCTGCGGTGGGGCCACAGTGCTGGGGGGCATGCTGCTCTGGGCCAGCTCCCCCAGGTGGCTGCCCACGGAACTTCCGATGCCCAGACCTCCTCCCAGACCTCCGGGGGGTTTAAGCCGGTGTGCCACCTCCAGGGCAGACTCCACCTTGACGATGCAGATATCAGACACGTCCTCATCCTCATCCTCATCCTCCTCTTCGGCCTTTAGCTCCAGGTCCTCATCCAGCGGGAACTCCAGCTTCACAGGCCGCAGGAGCGGAGGGGGTAGAGGGGGTGGGGGTGGGGGTTTGGGGGCTGGCTTTGGGGTCCTGGCAGGAGGGAGGAGGGATTTGGTGGCACTGACACTGCTCACGAGGCTGGTATCGCTGACCCCATCCTCTTTGAGGCCTATTTTTGGTTCGATGAACTGGCTGAGGGCATTCCGGCATTTCTCCACCACGTGCTCCATCTGCAGGTAGGAGGCCGCGGTCAGGTAGTTCACGATGTCCCTGACGGCGAATTCCAGGGCACCCGTGTAACAGGAGAGGAGCAGGTCGGCCACTATGCGTGCACTGTGCATCAGTGAGACCTGCAGCTCAGAGCTGGGGTTCAGCAGGAACTGGTCCCGCAGGAAAGGGGAGCAGGCAGCTAGGATGACCTTGTGGCCGCGAAACTTGAGGCTGTCGGCCACAATGGTAACGTCGCAGAACCGCTCCTCTGCGCGGAGCTGGTTCATGTTCCGCAGCGTAGCGGCCTCGTGGCCAGGCAGCTGGAAGCGCAGGACTTCCACCCCAGACGCCATTGTGGCAGGGGGTGGGCAACCCTGGTTGGGAAGGAAACCGGTCAGAGACAAAGGTCTCTGGTTCTCCTAAGCCAAGGCTCCAGGCCTTTCTCCTCCATTCTTGCCCGGCCCCCCAGCATCACATCTCCCAGTCTTCTGGCCTGGTCCTCAGTTTCCCCAGCCCCGGGAGTGGGGGGCGGGAGGAGGTGCTGTCCCTCCAAGGGGAGGGAGGCGTGGTTCCCGGGGGCGGGGCTGCCGCGTCCATACCCCCAAGCCCAACAGCCCGCAAGAATGGGGCGAGCCCGCGCCTCCACGAAAGCAGGAGCAAAGGCCTGGGGCTCTGGGCTCCGGGTGACCAGGTTGCAGATCTTCTCACCCCGCCCCCTTTACTCGCTGCCTCCTTCCTCCGCCCGCCCCCCCTCCGCACGTTTGCACACGCTTTTCACGTCCTTCCCCCGCCGCCTGCACGCATGGTGCACGCCCCCCCAAGCCCCACGACCCTAAGTGCACGCGCCGCTCACCTGGCCCTGGTCCGCGTTCTTTTTTTTTTGCCCCCTACTTCCCCCACCCCCCCGGGGCCGCGGGCGCCCCCAAACTCTGGCAGGGCTTGGGCAGCGCGCAGGCGCGGGGGTGACCGGGGCGCGCGCGCGCGGGGCTGGCTCCGCGTGGGCGTCAGGGCGGCGGGGCGGGGGCGGCTCGTGTGGTGTGTTCTAGGCTCCGCGCGCGGCGGCCGCGGCAAGAACTGTGGGAGGAGGAAGAGGGGAGGGAATTAAAGGAGCAGGAGTCCCCCCTTCCCGACCCCCCTTTCTTCACCAGCTCCCCCACACGGTTAAAGGGCCGGATGGCCTGGCCTCCCCTTTGGCCGGTATTATTTGTCCGCCAGAGCGGAAATACGTTCCACACACCCTTCATTCTAGCTCCCCCTCCTCTGTGCCTCCGGGCTCAGCGGCCGGTCTGCGCGTGCGTGCGAACTGCCGCGCAGAGGCCCGCTAGCCCGGGCTCGCTCCCCGCGCCGGGCGTCCCGCGGTGCCGCCAACTCCGCGTGCTCCAGGGCGCGTCCCCGCCCGCCGTGCTCTCCCCGGGGCTGGTCTGTCAGCTAGCTGCGCAGCCACCTGCTCCCTAGGTGGTGCTGCTAGGGCCCAGCCGTAACGCCTGGGACCGGGTTACAGTCACATCCCCTCTCAGGGCCCCAGGCCACCCTGCGGCTCTCTGAGCTGTTGGTCGCTGTTGTCCGCGCGTGCATCCCCTCTTGAGTATGTTCACAGTTATTCCAGCAACACTTCTAGACTCTGCCAACTCTTCTGAAGCTAGTAACCACCCCAACCCTCCAGGGGAGACAATCCAGTTTCCTCAATTTTCCTCCTCTCTAGCAAAATGTCATCCATCCTCCCCTCCTCTCCATTCTTAGAACTGACACCAACTACTTGTCAAGGCAAATGCCCTCCAGCCCTCTACTTGAACTTTCGATGACCTTGCATATCCATTTCACCTCTACTATACAAACAGCCCTAGTAGCACTATTTCTAATTATGCAATTATTTATGTTTTTAAGATTCTACTATCTTCCCCTGGCTGGTGTGGCACAGTGGATTGAGTGCGGGTTTGCAAACCAAAAGGTCTTGGGTTCAGTTCCCAGGAAGGACACAGGCCTGGATTGTGGGCCAGGTCCCCAGTAGGGGGCGTGTGAGAGGCAACCACACATTGATGTTTCTCCCTCTCTTTCTCCCTTCCCCCTCTCTGAAAATAAATGAAATCTTAAAAAAAAGATTCTACTATCTTTAATCTTCTCAAAGGCAACCATCCCTCCACCAGATTAACAAGGGCAGAGCTTCACTGCCCTAAATGAAACCTCCTTCAACTCTTCACCTCTGCCTTCTCTTGATCTGTCACTCCAAAACTACGGTAAGCTGCAGTCTCCACAGCTTCAAAAGCAGCATTTGTTGGCGCCTTGAAGACTGCCTCTCCTCCCTAACCTTTCATACCCACACTTCCCCACCCACCCAAGTCCAGGTGAGGAAGCCCCCATTTCCTGCCAATTGGATTTACTATATCTTCCAGGGTACCACAGCGTTTCTTTCTTTTTTAAAAAAAATTGTATTTATTGATTTGAAAGAGAAGGGAAGAGAGTGAGGCATTGATTTGTTATTGTGCCACTTATTTATGCATTCATTGGTTGATTTTTGTATATACCCTGACTGGGAATTGAACCCACAACCTTAGTGTATCAGGACAATACTCTAACCCACTGAGCTGCCAGGGCTAACAGCATTCTTCTTACATATAAATTTTGGTGAAACTGCTCGTTATATAATGTGTCACAATCTGGTTTCCTCAAGTAAACATCTTGATTGCAAGAATTATGTACTTGGTGGGTTATGTTTTGCAAATAAAAGTCATGAAATAAATGACTATTGAAGCCATTGGTCATCAGCTCAGATAGCCTCCACCAATAAAAAGGTTTTTCCTGACTTAAGTGGAATTCCTGAACTCGAGGGATACCCTTTGGGGGTGGGGTCAGAGTTTAGGTGGTGCCTTGATTCTTTGCCTTTGTCTTTTAAATTCTCTGACTTTTATGCCTCCACCCTGTTTATTCTAAAGAGCACTCTTTGTAGAAACCTTTGTCGTCAGGCCATGTGGATTGGAGGAAGAACTTTGGCTTTTGTGTTAGACACAGAGACTCAAAGTCACATTCCACTGCTTACTAAAAGAGGGCCCTTGGGCAAGTTATTTAATTCCCCGAATCTTTATCTTTGAATTGGAAGCCTTGATTCCTTAGCAGGCTAACGTGAGGTTTAAATGAGCATGGCTTACACTAGGTGCTGAATCATTGATAGTCCCCTTCCCATTTGCCTTACTGGGAGACTATGAAATTTTCAAAAGGACTTTAACTAAAAATTCCGTTTCTCTGTCTCCTCCCTTCTTTTTATCATTGCCAAACTTCTCAAAAGAATAGTTCACACTCCAGTGAGAGCAGAAATACAAAAAGATGTCAAGGTAAGAATTCAAGTTTAGAAAATACTGTATCCTGTCCCTTCTGGCCACTTCTCTTTCCTGAGAGTGTGAATGGGACAGGGACCTAATCTCAGCTTAGAGTTTAAAACAGGTGGTCCTTGGTGGCAGGTGGAGTGGAGAGTCTTCCAGTGCTCAGCCCACTTAGTGATAGTTTTATATGGAAGTAGTAGTGCGCCAGGCTGTTTTTCCCATACAGGCCGGTGGGGAGATGTTGTGGGGCTCTTTTCCCACATGCCCCATGCAGAGGTGTCCAGATCCTTGGCCCTTGGTCCCCAACTTCTGCCAACATGAGATAAGGGGCCCTCCTGGCCTTGGTTGTCAGTACCAAATACCCTAGTGTGGTGTCAAATTCACAGACAGATTCAGGATTCTTAGTGGGCATGAGAAATAAAATCGGACTAGGGATGTAAGGAATGACTAGGAGACAGAAGTTTAGATTCTAGTCCAGGTTTAAAGTCCTGGGGGCATCAGAGGTTTCAGTATTCTATTCAATGAAATCTAAACCAGAAAAGCTGGTGTTTGTGCTGCCTGTCAGCTACCAGACACAATAAACAGAGACGAGGATTGAATCTTTATGGCGCTTTAATCAACTGGCCAGTGATCTGAGAAGGGAGTAGGTTTGTACCCTAACAGACCATCCTCAATACCATTTTAAAATGGCCCTTTTTATAAGGAGAACAAAGTGTAGGTAAGGGGTTTGGAATTTAGGGAAAAGTTAATTGGATTAAAAAAACTGCAGCATTCTCGCTGTGGGCAGTGGTCTTTAGCTATGTCCTGGGCGGTGGTCATCTTACTCTGGACTACAGTGGCTCAGGTAGCATCTTCAGTTGCTTGCAGTCCTCCTGAGGCACAAAGGTGGAACTGCTTATGGTCGCCTGGAGTCAACGTGGGTCATACCTTCAGTTCCTGGAACAATAGCTTTTACATAAATTGCTTACTAAGCTTATTAGCTATGACTTAAACTAAACTTTTCCAACTGTTGAGTCCCCCATCAAAATGGAGTATTGTCTTTTCCAGCCCAATGAAAAGCTCATCCTGAAAGGGTGGGTGTATTTTTGTGTGTATGTCCTGGAGAAGTGGTCAAGGATTATCTGGCTCATGGCTCGGAGCACCACTCTCGGTTATTGATGGAGGCGAGCAGTGGCCTAGGAAATCCCAAAGAGTAGGAAAAGTTAGGCATTTTTCTAAGGCAGTCAAGGTATTTTTGGCAGTGGGTTTACTTTTGCAATTGGGCTTAGCTCAGACTGGAGTAACGGCATACCTTGAGCAATCAATATGGGAGGAGGAGGGAAGTCAGCCTTGACTTTTTAATCTACAGCCTGATAAAGCTTGACTGTATTACCATAAAACCTCCAACTTCTTTCTCCTTTGACTCACACTCAGCTCTGCCCTCCCTGGAGGAACTCTGGTGGAAACTGAAGCCTGTTCAGGCAATGCTTGCAGGGGCTCACGGCTTGAGAAACCGTATGAAAACAAAGGGCTCACACCACCCCGAAACATTTGCAAAGCCACCTTTCTTAAAATCCCATCCATCTCTGACAAGGGATCCCACTCTCTGACCATTCCTCCTTGCTGGTACCTCCTCCTTCCTTGTGACACATTCTTCCCAGCTCTTTGGAACCCCCTCACAACCTCAGCCTCCAGATATACTCTTCCCTCCTTCTGGCTCCTCTAAGTCCTCAAGCCCTCCCCACCCTGCTCAGCCCTGTGTTCATGATGGTGGACTCTCCCAGGTCCTTGTCAGTCCCAGGAACAGGGTTCTTCTACTTGATGCCAAATACATTTTCCTACCATCCAGGAAGTCCTGCTCTGCTACTCACTCCCTCCCTCTCCTTGTTGCCACGAGCAACTGACTCCCAGGCCTGGGTACCCGGCTCAGGCAGTCCTCCCCAGGCCTGCCAGTATCCATGCAAATGAACTAATCCACAGCCCAATTTCGCTTTCTGTCGGCCTCTCTTCCCCCCCACCCCTCCCTCCCTCTCCCTCTTCCACAGTCCCTCCTCCCTTCCTTCGCAGTCCAGCTAAGATACCACTTAGGATGCATCACATCAGCTGGCTCCGGGTGCTGCTTTGTGCACCTGGAAGAGCCTGTTTTCACCACAGCTTCCTTTCAGCCTTGTCCACTGTCCTGAGTCCCCCTACCCTACTCCCAATACCCCTCTCTCAGCAGACAGCCCTGTTTCTTACCTGAGGCTCCTCAAGTGCACTCCTCACACCCATGAACATGTCTTTCTTTGCTCATCCTTGTTTTCCTTTCCTTAATTTCAGAGTCTGTTGAAAGCCAATCCTTCCTTCTAACACTCTACTCCTAATCTTGCTCCAGTTCTTGCCTTTCTGAGCTTCACAGTGATTCCCTGTACTGGAACCCAGACAATTCTTTGCTCTGTTAAAAAAAAAAAAATCCTTCAACCTGCTCCCCGTCCAGCTGCTGCCACACCTTACCCCGCTTCTCAGCACAGCCAGCATTCCAAGTGTTCATCTTTCACTGTCTCTACATGCATCCTCTCTACTAAAAGTATTTATTGTGACTATATTGTATACATAGAAGAAGTTATGAAGCGAACATGCATAGTTAAAGACAAATGGAACAGTACACGTGGGGCCCTGACCACAGTTTAAGAAAGAAATTCCCAGGACCTTAGACAACCCATGTTCTCCATGCTGAGTGTGTCCCTCCACCTCCACGCAGAGTGGCCTCTACCCTGAATCTCCTGCTTATCACATAGTTTCACTATCTCTGCATGTTGTAGGTATCCCTAATCGGCATACTGTTTAGCTTTGCTTGTTCACTCTTCATATGGCTGGAATCATACTCTGTTTTTCTGGGGCTGACTTTTAAACTCAACATTATGATTTTGTTGATTATATAGTTGAAATTCATTCACTTTATTTCTGTTGCATGCTTACACCACAATTTATGAATCGTTTGTTCTGTTGAGGGACATCCGTTTTGTTTAACGGGTGGTTATCGCCACAATGCTGCTGTGAGCTCTCCTTTACTCATCTCTGTGTATGGCGAGTAAGCTCTCCAGGGCAGCAGTCTTCAAACTGGGCCATGTGTATCCCTGTAGTGCCAGATGACTGTCCAAGGAATAGGTGGACCTGGACAGAGGTAAGGGAACAGCTCTCAGATCTGACACTCCAATATGATATTGGAAGGCTGATGGGTGTGAGAGGGCCTCTGAGAAGGAGGATCAGGCGCCCCTTCCCCTCCCATTGCCTGATCCTCCTTGACCAAAGACAGAGGCCCAAAGGGGAGTTCAGGGGGTTCAAAACACCAAGAAACGAAATGGACACTTTCAAAACCTCTGCTCGTTCTGAGAAAGTGAGTGATCTAGTGGCATCTTTCTGCAAGTCAGGTGCTTTCTCTTTCTTTCCCTTCAACAAAATTGCAGGAAAAGTCACTGAGTGTCAGCTGATCTATTTATTTATCTACCCATTTTGTTATTGAGGTGAAACTCACATGACATAAAATAGACCATTTAAAGAGGACAATCCAGTGGCATTTGGTATATTCACAGTGTTGTGAAACCACCAAATCTATGTAGCTCCAAAACATTTTCTTTTTAAACTTTTATTATATGTTATTGATCATGCTATTAGAGTTGTTCCAGTTTTTTTCCCTTTGTCCCCCTCCACCCAGCACTACCCACTCCCGCAGGCAGTCCCCACACCACTGTTCATGTCCATGGGTCATGCATATAAATTCTTTGGCTGCTCCATTTCCTATGCTGTACTTTACATCCCCATGGCTATTCTGTAACTACCTATTTCTCTCTTTAAGGACCACGGCAAGACACATCATAATTAAAATGCCAAAGGTTAAAGATAAAGAGAGAATCTTAAAAGCAGCAAGACAAAAAACCAGAGTTACCTACAGAGGAGTTCCCATAAGACTATCAGCTGATTTCTCAACAGAAGCCTTACAGACAAGAAAGGGCTGGAAAGAAGTATTCAAAGGCATGAAAGGCAAGGATCTACAACCAAGATTACTCTCTCCAGCAAAGCAATCATTTATAATTTAGATAAAGTGCTTCCCAGACAAGGTAAAGCTAAAGGAGTTCGTCATCATCGAGACCTATATGAAATGTTAGAGGGACTTATTTAAGAAAAAGAGAAGATCAAAAGTCTGAACAGTAAAATGACAACAAACACAACTATAACAACTGAATCTAAAAAACAAACAAACTAAGCAAACAACTAGAACAGGAAGAGAATCACAGAAATGGAGATCATTGGGAGATTTATCAGCGGGGAAAGGGAAGGAGAATGGGGGGAAAATGTACAGAGATTAAGAAACATAATTGGTAGGTACAAAATAGACAGGGGGATGTTAACAATAGTATAGGAAATGGAGAAGCCGAAGAAGAACTTACATACATGATCCATGGAAATGAACTAAGGTGGGGGGATATTGCTGGAGGGAAGGGGAGTACTGGGACAAGGGAGACAAAGGGGAAAAAATTAGGACAACTGTAATAGCATAATCAACAAAATATACTTTTAAAAAAGATTCTCTCTATATCTTTAACCCTTGGCATTTTAATTATGATATGCCTTGGTGTAGGGCTCTTGGATTCCCTCTTCCTTGGGACTCTGTGCTTCCTAGACTTGCATGTATATTTCCTTCACCAAATTAGAGAAGTTTTCTTTCATTATTTTTTCAAACAGGTTTCCAGTTTCTTGCTCTTTCTCTTCTCCTTCTGGCACCCCTATAATGCAAATGTTGGAATGCTTGATGTTGTCCTAGAGGCTGCTTATACTTTCCTTCTTTATTTGGATTCTTTTTTCTTCTTCTTTTTCTAATTGGTTGTTTTTTTTCTTCCTTATGCTCCATATCATTGATTTGATTCTTAGCTTCATCCACTCTGCTACTGTTTTCCTGTAAATTGTTCTTTATTTCAATCAGTGTATTCTTTGTTTCTGACTGGATGTTTTTTATGCTGTTGAGGTCCTTGTTAAGTTCCTTGAGCATCATTATAGCCAGTGTTTTGGACTCTGCATCTGATAGATTGATTATCTCCATTTCGTTTAGTTCTTTTTCTGGAGTTTTGATCTGTTTTTTCATTTGGGCCATGTTTCTTTGTCTCCTCATTTTGGCAGCCGCCCTACGTTTGTTTCTGTGTATTAGGTAGAGCTGCTATGGCTCCCTGTCTTGGTAGTGCAGCCTAATATAGTAGGTGTCCTATAGGTTCCAGTGGTACAGCTTCCCCATCACCCACTCTGTATGCTCGAGGTATGCCCTTCGTGTGGGTTGAGTATACCCTCCCCTTGTAGTTGAGCCTTGATTGCTGTTGGCAGGTCAATGGGAGGGATTTACCCAGGCCAGTCAGCTGCAAGGCCTGGCTGTGACCACTGACCACCAACCTCCACCCTCCGTGGAGGATCAGCTGTGCAGGGGCAGGGTGCTGGTGCTCTGATGTGGTCTGTAACTGTCCACTGGGTGTGCAGGCTATGATTTTATTTATTTGGACTCTCTTAGATGGGCATTTTGAGTGAAAGGGCAGAGGTACCGTTCGGTCCTCCTTCCCCCCAAAGCTGAGTCCTGACGAGGAGTTTGGGGCGGTGAAGGAGGCAACCAGGGACAATACAGTCCAAATTTATCTTTCCCCTTGCCTTTTTCCAGCTGACTCCTGAGTACATGAGCCTGGTCACCACCCTCTCGCCTGGGTCGTGCAGGGCAGCCTCCCCCATAGGTAGCCAGAAGTAGGGCAGAGGGAATAATATGCACCACTGGCCACCTAGGACTGTGGAAACCCCAGAGGGATGGGATAGACAAGGGTGAGGAAGGGGCTATGGTGCGGGCAGATGGACATACCTGTATATCCCAGCTCTGGTTGTTTCCAGGGGCTGAGTTTCCATCTGAAAGAGGTGTGGGCCATTACAGGAGGGCAGGGACTGGTTGTTTCTAGGGAGGTCCCCCCTCTACCCTCAATGCCTTGCTTAATTCTCAGGAATTGATTGTGCAATGAATGGGTAAGGAGAATAGGTTCAGTTTCCCGACCCATAGTTTGGGTCTGGAGGGCGGCCTCTGGGACCTAGGGGGCTGGTTGAGCCTGGGGATAAGGGAAGAGGCAGGGGCTGGGCATAACTCTTTTATGCTGCTCTAAGGATGGTTTATATAAACATTTCTCAAGGTTACATCTAGGTAATCAATTCAAAGTAAGTAGACCAGTGCATAATAGAATGGGAGATGGTGTGTGTACCAAGTTCCCTAGCAGTGGCCTGTTAGGGGAAGTGGGTGAGGTCTGACCCAATGTAAATATTTTTATTAAAAAAGAAATGGAAAGAAAAGAAACAGAAGCCACAGTTGTTGGTCTAAAGGATGGTATTTACTTGGAGTGAGGATAGGACTGGGGCAGGGTTCGCCTGAACCTTAGTCAAGGAGCTCATTATTTCAACAAAACTCCTGGGATCCTTTTTTGGGGAGGTTGAGATAAGCACACAAATAACTCAATGGCAATAAATCCTGCCAACAGATCCTGTAGTAATCTAGAAGACTGAGAGCTTCCTGGAAGGTGAGGGATTTGAAAAGAATGGAGGATAAGGTGTCACAGGAAAGGGGGTGGGAAGGGGCAAGCACCCAGGGGAGTGAGGGCTTGGGAAGGCACACCGAAAGGGGGTGGGGGCGGCACTGGGGCTTGAGGGACGTTCAGGGGGCTCAGAAGAACCACTTCAGGGATCTTAGGAAGAGGCACCGAAGCATAAGGGCTATGAGTATAGACTCAGGAGCAATGCTGCCTGGGATTAAATCCCTGCTCTGCCACCCAGTGCCTTTGTGCACCTGGGACAGGTCATTTAATATTTATGTGCCTCAGTTTCCTCATCTGTCAAATGAGAATAATGATAAAACCTGTGTCCTCAGCTTGTAAACATCGAGCTCTTGCATATAAGGGGTTTAGGATAGTGTATGGCAAATAGTAGTTCCTCTTACTATGGAGTCTTCTTCCCCCAGAAGGAGCCTTTGACACAAGGATTCAAGTGCAAATAGTGCATTTGGGAGGTGGTCCCAGAGAAGCGGAAGAGGAAAGGCAGGCTGTCAATAAAGGCTGTGTTATCCAGTGAAGTTACCATCATGGGTGAGTGGAAATTAGTTCTGCTGAGCAGCCCTGGAGTGGCGCAGAAACATGCACATCAGACTTACCTTGGGTGGGACTCGGGAGTTAGGGTGCCTATACATCCATTCCACACAGTCGCAGGGTGAAGGCTGACTTCAGGGGGCCCTAGTTCTCTGGCATTTCCAGCATTCTGGGCACAGGCGGAGCAGGACACCAGAGAAAGCAGACAGAGACAGGCTGCTACTGGAAGTCAGTGGCACAGCCCAATGGTGAGGCCCAAGGGACTTGAGTGGGGCAAGGACGGATCCACTACAAGCAGAAAGAGCCTCACTAGGGAATGGTGAATCCTCAGCTCAAATCACAGTAGGCTGGGAACTGGGCCAGATCAGCCTTGTTTCCAAAACTGGGGGTTGATCTGGAAGTGGAGTTACCTTTGCAGCTGCCATTAGAGGATGAGGGTGGAAGATCCTAGTTAAGCCCATGTCTAAGTGTCCAGACTGTACAAGATGGAGACTGGCCAGATGGAGACTGGCCAGACGGAGACCACATCCCCGTGGTCCTGCCCATCTTATCTGCCAGCCACTTTCCTTATGAAATTTTCAGTGATGAGGTGCTGAGCTCCGCAGGGGAGAAGTAAGGCATCCCGAGAAGCTGTTACACCATCATTTCCTTTTATTAACTCCTTTTATTAACGTGTGACTAGGGATTGAGCTGCAGGCTGTGAGGTGTTGATTTCTTGTTTTTGGAATTGGTCCCTGAAAGTAAATATTAGAAACCTTGAATGGATGAATAGAAATTTGTTTTATTTTCTTTTTTCGTGTGTGGGTGTTTTTTTCTGTTTTTTCTGTTTTTGTTTTTTGATAAGAAATCTGGAGAAGAGGAAAGAAGCAGGAGCAGAAGGTCTCTTATTTTAGGCATTATTTACCTCTTTTCTTCCACTTGGGGGGAGAACACAGGTTGCATTTACCGGACTTTTAAAAAATATATTTTATTTATTTATTCTTACAGGGAGGGGAAGGGTGGGAGAAAGAGAAGGAGAGAAGCATCAATATGCAAGAGGAGCCTCAGCTGGGTGCCCTGACCAGAAATCAAACCGGCGACCTTCTGGTTTGCAGGACAGTGCCCAACCCACTGAGCCACACCAGTCGGGGCACATTTGCCAGGATTTTGAGTGACGGAAAAATTAGACAAGCCGAGGTCACCTGCACCAGATGGTGGTCTACTGAAAACTGATGACCGTTCTAATTGTAACCCGGGACTGCAGTGCTACCAGACCAAGCTCTGTAATGTCACACAAACCGGAAGGCACCTTAATTAACCAGGGACTGCAGTCCCAAACTGAAAGCGCAGTGATTCAATTGAAAGTGAAAGTGTTGGGGAGCGCTGAGGATCAGAGAAGGAAATCACTTGGCAGCTGCTAGGGAGTCTCCAAATTCATACGCTGGGGTCCCCTAGTCAAGGCAGCCAAGGGGGCCCCACTTTGTATATGTGTGTTTCTGGGGAGTTATTTGTACATCAAAAGAGTTTTCACAAATGAAATCGATCACTTTAGAGATGTTTCATTTTTATTTTAAAAAATATTTTATTTATTCAATTTTAGACGGGGAAGGGAGGGAGAAAGAAAGGGAGAGAAAAATTGATGCGTGGTTGCCTCTTCCACGCCTCCCACTGGAGATCTGGCCCGCAACCTAGGCATGTTCACTGATTGGGAATCGATCCAGTGACGCTTTGGTTCTCAGGCTGGTGCTCAGTCCACTGAGCCAGGGCTCATCTTTATTTTTGATCTAAGTTATTCATTTCTACCTCACATTGTTCGACAAAGTATTACAGAGACTTCTGTGGGATGGGGAGGCTAACTCACTAGCTCAGAGTTTCCTTGCTTTCTACATTTCATACATTGCAGGTTGTAATTTAAAGGCATGCCCCAAACCCCCAAATACTTTTATTTCTTTGAATAACCAACCCAAAATGTATTCATTTTATAAGTTGGAAATTTTATGTACTGGCCTTTCTATAAAAATGTTCTAAAAAGTTTTCCAGTCTTGCCCTGGCTGGTGTGGCTCAGTGGATTGAGTGCCGACCTGCGAACTGAAAGGCCGCTACTTCGATTCCCAGTCAGGGCACATGCCTAGGTTGTGGGCTGGTCCCCAGTTGGAGGTGTGCGAGGGGCAACAGATCGATGTATGTCTTGCACATTGATGTTTCTCTCCCTCTCTTTCTCCCTCCCTTCACCGCTCTAAAAATAAATACTTAAATAAAATCTTTAAAAAATTTTTTTGTATATTTTATTGATTATGCTATTATAGTTGTCTCATTTTTCCCCTCCCTTTTATCCCCCCTGCCCTATACCTCATCCCATCATCCCCACATTGACATAAATAAAATCTTTAAAAAGATAAAACTAAAAAAAAATACATTTTAAAATTTCCAGTTTTTAAAACTAAGTGTTGATTTAATTTTTTATCTACAGATTCTCTCTGGGGAAGTTGCAGCTATAGGGAAGAAAAATGTTATAACTACTCTTATGTATCTAGAAGTTACAAGAATATTTGTCTCAATCTCTAATAGGTTTATGTTCAAGGAGACAACACTATCCTAGGCTCTCAAGATGTGAATTCCAGGGTCAGTATGGTGGCATAGGTAAAACAGTTTGCTTCCTTGCACATCAAAATTACAACCAAACTATAGAACAACCACCGTTCAGAAATTGAGCTGAATGGAAGTCCTAGAACTAAGGAACTGAAGAACAAGCCACAGCAAGACTGGTAGGGGGCAGAGATGCGGGACAGTCTGGTACCACACCCACAAGTGCCAAATAAAAATTTGGAGAGATAGCTCAGGAGCAAGGGGTCCCCAGCCCCACACCAGACCCCCAGCCCTGCGTTCCGTTGCCAGGAAGAAAAGTCTCCATAACTTCATCCTGTAAAACCAATGGGGATTGAGGTTGTAGAAGACAGATATTTCTGGATTCCCAGGTATTTCCTCTTTTTAAAAAAAATTAAAATACAAAAAGATTATTTGTCTATTTATTTTTAGACAGAGGAGAAGGGAGGGAGAAAGAGAGGGAGAGAAACATCAAGGTGTGTTTGCCTCTTGCGCGCCCCCTACTGGGGACCTAGCCTCTGACCCAGGCATGTGCCCTGATTGGGAATCGAACCGGTGACATTTTGGTGCACAGGCCGGCACTCAATCCACTGAGCTACACCAGCCAGGGTCCAGGCATTTCCTCTTAAAGGGCCCACACACAGACTTGGACTTGCTCCCTCTGAGCTCCAGCACTGGGGCGGCAGATTGAAAGATATTGGAGACATATGAGGACGAACTGAATTGTCTGGCTTCAGGACAAGAGCTGGGGGCAGCTTTCTCTCAGAAGGAAGTGCTGGCAAAGGTCATTGTTCCTTTTCTGAGCCCTCCCCCCACAGGGCCAAAGAACTGGCAGGTGGATGCCCTACCTGAGACTCCATCAACCTGGCTCACAGTTTGCCCCACCCTGGTGATTCCCTGAGGCCTGCCCCATCCAAATTTCAGGCCCACCCAAACTGTTTCCAGTGGCTTTTCCATAATGGCTTGTCTTGGCCCATGCTTCAGATTTTCCTAAATTCTCTCAACAAGCAACATCTGGCTTTGGCAAGCCTCATACCCCCCGTTAGGTTGCCCCAGGCATGGCACTAGCAGCAGCCAGCATTAGTTCACAGCTTGGCCTTGCCTAGGCACGTCCAAGCCCACTACAAGGAACAGCCATTACAGATTGCTTTGTAGCTTCTGTGGGACCCCAGATAGAACACAGGTGGTGGCTGACCTTGAATGTGTCGACTCATCAAGGCTCAACTACAATAGGAGGGTGTACGCAGCCCACACAGTGGGTGCACATCGGACCCTACAGGACACCTACTACATTAGGCTGCTCTACCAAGCCTGGGAGACATAGAAATGCTACCTAATACATAGAAATAAACACAGGAAGGCTGCCAAAATGAGGAGACAAAGAAACATGGCCCAAGTGAAAGAACTAAACAAAACTCCAGAGAGAGGACTAAACCAAATGGAGGCAAGCAATCTACTAGATGCAGAGTTCAAAACACAGGTTATAATGCTGCTCAATGAACTTTATAGTGAGAACCTTGACAGCATAAAAAAGATCCAGTCAGAAATGAAGGATAAACTAATTAAAATAAAGAACAATTTACAGGGAATCAACAGTAGAGTGGATAAAACCAAGACTCAAATCAGCAATTTGGAATATAAGAAGTAAAAAACAATCAATTAGAACAGCAAGAAGAAAAAAGAATTTTAAAAATGAGGAGAGTGTAAGCAGCCTTTGGAACAACTTTAAGCATACCAATGTTCACATAACAGGGGTGCCAGAAGGAGAAGAGAGAGAGCAAGAAATTGGAAACATATTTGAAAAAATAATGACAAAAAACTTCCTTAACTTGATGTAGGAAATAGACATGCAAGTCCAGGGAGTTCAGAAAGTCCCAAACAAGATGAACCCAAAGAGGCCCACACCAAGACATATCATCATTAAAATGCCAAAGGTTAAATACAAAGAGAACCTTAACACAACAAGAGGAAAGCAGTTATCTCCAAAGAACTCCCATAACACTGTCAGCTGGTTTCTCAAAAGAAACTTTGCAGGCTAGAAGGGATTGGCAAGAAATATTCAAAGTGATGAAAAGCGAGGACCTATAATTGAGATTACTATATCCAGCATAGCTGCCATTTAAAATCAAAGGACAGATAAAGAGCTTCCCAGATAAGAAAAAGCTAAAGGAGTTCATCACCGCAAACCACTATTATGTGAAATGTTAAAGAGTCTTCTTTAAGAAGAAGAAGATAAAAAATATGAACAATAAAATGACAATAAATCCATATTTATCAACAACTGAATCTAAAAAACAAGCAGAACAGAAACAGAATCATAGAATATTTTGATGGTTGCCGGATGGGAGGGCGTCAGGGAATGGGTGAAGAAGGTGAAGGGATTAAGAAGTACAAATAGGTAGTTACAGAAGAGCCATGAGGATATATAAAGTACAGCAGAGGAAACAAAGTAGCCAAAGGACATGTATGCATAACCCATGGACATAGACAATGGCTTGGGGATTTCCTGAAGGAGTGAGGGGCTGGGTGGAGGAGGGCAAAGGCGGGAAATTGGGACAACTGTAGTAGCATAAACAAGAAAATATAATAAAAAAAAATCCACTTGGCAAAATCTGAAAGAAAAGTGAAACTTTAAGTGGTTTTGCAATATCTTGGATAGTTGGTGGGTTTGCATGACTTAGATGATTCATGCAAGAGCAAGTGTGTGCGGGTGTGTGTTTGTATAGGGGTGGAGCTGGAACGGCATACAGAGGCTGGCTGGACACACACTGACTAGACAACTGTATTGGGATTAGGGCACATGTTTTGCCCCCTCAGCTCTGTCTCCAGTCTCTGACTGTTTTCTCCCAGCAAGAGGCCATCCCCGGTCCCGGTCCCTAGTTTTCTTCTCTGGCAACAAGTGACACGGCTGCTGAGCCAGCTCTGGTTTTCAGGAAGTCAGATGACCTTTTCCCTCTCCCACTGGCTGCTTGTTCCTGCCCAAAGATGGACACCATGGGCTCACTGATGGCTCTGCTCTGCCTGCTGCTCCTGTACCCAGGTAGGAGCAAGGTGGGGAGAGGATGTGGTGTCCTGTGGGCGAGGCCAGCGCTGCCCCTGTGAGCTTCTATGCTGGGAACAGTCTTTTACTTTCCTTTTCTCATCTCCCGGCCCAGGGGTTAGGATAGCGCCTTCCTTCTTTCTTCATTTCTGTGTCTTGTCCCCATGCCCACAGGCTCGGCTGCAGCTGCGCCCTCCTGCCCTCAAAATGTGAAAATCTCCGGTGGCAATTTCACCGTCAGCCATGGCTGGGCCCCTGGGAGTGTCCTCATCTACTCCTGCCCCCCTGGCCGTTACCCATCCCCGGCATCCAGGCTGTGCTTGAGCAACGGACAGTGGCAGACTCCGAGATCTGCCCCATCGACAAAGGCAGCCTGCAGACGTGAGGCTCCCTGCGGGCCTCGCTCAGAGTGGTCCACTAGCTTAGAATCTCTTAGGATTTGCTGGGGTTGAGGCTTAACCTGACTAGTGGTGTGGGAGGGATGGCAAAGCTGCTTTTCCATCAGGCTTTGCAAAATAGTGGGAAAATGTTGGCTTCTCATAGCAGGGCATGGGAGGTAGGCTTTGATGGGGACTGCGGGGTACTAAATGCTAGGGATGATTTTCAAAATACTCAACAGCTGACTGCTGATACTGTCCATTCAGAAAGTATGCTGGCTAGTCTTGGAGCCCCTGTTGTGCCCACTCATGGGACATCTGTGGACCCCAGGGAAGGGCCTGGGGTGACCATGGCCCTCAGGGGCTGAGAGAAGTGGTTATTTATCAGTATATTATGTTGAACTGTGTGAAACTGCCAGTGTTCACCCAAGTGCCAAAAGCAGCAACTTCACAGGCATCAACATAAAATGTAGACAGCCAGTGGGCTATTCCCACGATCCAGGCGGACGTCACCCACTTGGTACCCAGCCCAGGTGTTACCCATCCATCCCTATATCCCCATCGCCCTCTCTCTCTCCAGCTGTTCGCTGTCCAGCCCCTGTTTCCTTTGAGAATGGCATGTATACCCCACGGCTGGGGTCCCACCCTGTGGGCGGCAACCTGAGCTTCGAGTGTGAGGATGGCTTTGTGCTGCGGGGCTCACCCGTGAGGCAGTGTCGCCCCAACGGCATGTGGGATGGGGAGACGACGGTGTGTGACAATGGCGGTGAGTGCCCTGACTGATGGCAGTATGGAAGCTGGGGGGCTTCCAGGAACCGTGGAGCCAGATGTATCCAGGGAGCCTCTGTGGAGACAGGGGCCTAGTGTTTCTGGTACCAGAATAATATTCCTGGATTTCGGTAAATTGAGATAGACAGGTCACACATCACTGGCCTGTAGGGAGCCTGGTCCAAGGCAGTAGGTTCTAAGCTTCAAATCCAATATAAAGGCTCCCCATACTGTAGAGCTTTTCCAAATACCTCAAAGCAAGATTTTGGTATTCAATGGCCATGAGATGGCTGCGATGGAAGATATGCTGAGAGGGCGTCATGCTTAAGTGCCTTGCCACTGCAGCGGGGTTGGGATCCAAGCCTGGCTCTGACCTTGACAGAGGTTATTTATCCTCTCCATGTCTCATTTTTCACATCTGTAAAATGGGGATGCACATGACTATCCCCGATTTACAGATGCGAAAACTGAGGCATCGAGAGGTTAAATGAAGCTGTCATGTGCATGAAGTGAATTGATATTAGTAAGCATCTAGAACAGCCCCTGGAATCTGAGTGCCACATACACTTTTGTCATGATTATTACTGTCCCAGTGAATGGTGAGGAGCTCTGCTTGACAGAATGGGACTCCTAGGGTTTCCTGGAGTCCCATTTGCTTGTGGGTTTCAGGAGCATCCTGGATCATAGTTCTAAGCACATAATACAGAAGATACGGAGTCCATGAGGTATAGCAGGAGCATTCCTTCTGCTGGTTGCCCGGGTGTTGGCTCCCTACTCATGTTCTTGACTCTGCCAAATAGTCACTTATTCAAACATAAATATAGTGTACAAATCTTAACCACTCAGCTTGATGGGTTTTTACACATGGATTCACCCATGTAATCACCACCCAAGAAAAAGAATGTGTTCAACATCACAGGAGGCCCCTGTCCCCTCCCAGGGAGACCACTCTCTGACTTTTGTCTCCCTGGGTTAGTGGAAGTTGTTCTTGCCCCTCATACACGTGGAGTTACACAGAATGTGCTCTTTTGCATCTGGCTCCCTTTATTCAACATTCTTCCTGCGAGATTTATCCGTGTTGTCCTGTGTATCCACAGTTTCTTTTTTATTGCTGTGTAGTTCCATTATTTGAATATATTATAATGCAGTTATATATTCTGTTGATGGGCATTTGGGTTATTTCCAGTTTGGGGGCTGTTATGAGGAGAGCTCTCTTAGCGTGACTTTCACGCACTCGTTCCTCTGGAGCATATTATCTAGCAGTGGAATTACCGGGTTCCTGTTGGCATATTTAGTTTTAGCTGTGGCTGGCAGGCAGTTTCACTAACACTCCAGTGATGTAACCAAGTTTGGTGGACTCACATCCTGTCCAACCCTTGGAATTATGCATCTTTTTACTTTTAGCCATGCTGATGGGTATGTAGTGATGACTCCTTGTGGTTTAGTAAGTGCCAATGTCCTCTGTGGAAGTGGGTTCCTTTGCTGGTGTCTCCCCTGGGTTCTGGGATGGATGTAAACTGAGTCCCTGGGCTGGGACTGGGATGCTTTTAGCTTGCAACCGAGACCACTGAGCTCTGAACATTTGTCTCTACTTAAGGTTTTCTATCCACACCCAAGGGGGCGACCAAGGGACCCGAAGAGGCTCTGAGGGGCTGGAGAGGAGGAAGCGCTGGAGGGAGAGGGAGGCAAACAGGGCTAGAGATTGAGGAGCGGGTCCTTGCTTACCTCCATCTTCCTTCGTTCACTTGCAGCTGGCCACTGCCCGAACCCGGGCATTTCGGTGGGCTCGGTGAGGACAGGGTCCCGATTTGGCCTTGGGGACAAGGTCAGCTACCGCTGTTCCTCAAATCTAGTACTGACAGGGTCTGCGGAGCGGGAGTGCCAGGACAATGGGATCTGGAGTGGAACAGAGCCCATCTGCCGCCGTGAGTTGCCATCCTGACCCTCCCAAGGTTCCTGGGCACCCAACCCGCCAACCCTGGCTGATCCCAGTGGCTCTTCCCACAGAACCCTACTCTTATGACTTCCCTGAGGACGTGGCCCCTGTCCTGGGCACCTCCTTGTCCCACCTGCTTGGATCCACCAATCCCACCCAGAAGAAGAAGGGTGAGTGCTTGCGGCAGGGCAGCAGACTCCTGGGCAGCCTAGCGGAGGCCTGGCCTCTGGTGGGCTCAGCAGAGCTGAGCTGACTGGAGGGGTGGCAGGGAGGCCTGAACCCCTTGGCAAGAGAGCAGGTCAGGGGTGGAAATCTGAATCCTCCCCTTCCACGTTTCTCCCAGGAAGCGTGGGCCGAAAAATCCAAATCCAGCGATCTGGTCACCTGAACCTTTACCTGCTCCTGGATGCCTCTCAGAGCGTGAAGGAAGAAGACTTTAGTGTCTTCAAGGACAGTGCCACGCGCATGGTGGACAGGGTCAGGCAATAGAAGCCTGGGCACGGAGCACTTCTTCCTCCACAGACTGTCTCTCTCTGCCTCCTTCCTGTGCCCAGAATCCCACTCACAGCCCACCTCCTTCAAGAAGTCTTCCCAGGCTATATGCATGCCATGAAGGAATCTTGGGTTCAATTTATAGGATCACATTTTTTAAATTCCATAATCGCCTACCATATATCAGGCACTGTGCTGGGTGCTGAGTGCTGGGGGACACCAAAGGTGAACAAGACTAATGTCCCAGTTTCTAGGATTTTATCATCCAGAACAGTAGTCTCCACAGAGGGGCACACAAAATAATCCACTGGATGTGCAGAAAAATACTGGTATCCCTGTTAAATAATTTTAATTTAAATTAATCAAGAACTTAATATTTAATCATTAATTATTTTAATCAAATAATTTAATATTTCATCATTTAAGCATTTCAATATTTTGTGTGTGATTATAATGATACACGTTATAAATATATGAGTATAGTTTATAGATATATATACCTTTATTGGGATGTGTGCTTACAGTGTCCTTACTAATTGAATGCATGAACAGAAGAGTTTAGAGGCCATGATTTAGGCTCATTGCCCACATTTTGCTTGACAGTTATGCTTTTCACAATAGTTTTTGTAGATATGGTTTTCCTCCCACCTACATTTTAATTTAAATTCTTTTAAATTATATTTCCTTGATTATGCTATTACAGTTGTTCTGATTTTCCCCCCTGCCCCCCCTTCACTCAGCGCCCCCCACTCCCGCAGGCAATCCCCCCACCATTGTTCATGTCCACGGGTCATGAGTATAAGTTCTCTGGCTGCTCCATTTCCTATGCCGTACTTTACATCCCCATGGCTATTCTGTAACTACCTGTTTGTACTTCTTAATCCCCTCACCTCTTCACCCAGTCTCTCCCTCACTCCTCCCTTCTGGCAACCATCTGGTAACTTCTTTTCTCTTGCTGCCTTTCACAGTCTCTCTTTATCTTTAAACTTTGGCCTTTAAAAAAAAAGATTTTATTTAGTTGTTTTTAGAGAGAGGGGAAGGGAGGGAGAAAGAGAGGGAGAGAAACATCAATTTGTTGTTGCCTCTCATGCGCCCCCTACTGGGCACCCGGCCTGCAACCCAGGCATGTGCCCTGACTGGGAATCGAACTGGCTACCCTTTGCTTCGCAG
Organism: Mormoops blainvillei; assembly: GCA_004026545.1. Taxonomy (NCBI): domain Eukaryota; kingdom Metazoa; phylum Chordata; class Mammalia; order Chiroptera; family Mormoopidae; genus Mormoops; species Mormoops blainvillei. The sequence continues at coordinate 66,021 of PVJD01007133.1, read as the reverse complement.
TCCAGTGCTCAACCCACTGAACCACGCCAGCCAGGGCAACCTTTGGCCTTTTACTTATGATGTGTCTTGAAGTGGGCCTCTGTGCATCCATCATAATTGGGACTCTCAGTCCCAGCTCCATTTTAAAGAAAGCAGTTTCTGTGTCCTTAGAGTCTCTTTTAGGGCTTAAAGTCAAGTGACTTACTAAACCATGAGACTGCAAAATGCCTCAGAGTTGCACCAACAGGTTCAAATCCTACCTCTACCTCTTACCAGTGGTGTAACAAAGCCTCAGTTTCCTCATATATAACATATGGACCATCATGCTCCCCTCACGGAGTTACTGTGAAGATTAAAGGAGGAGTGAGCCTCTCAGAGAGAGTAGAGGGCCAACAAATGTCAGTTTCTGGGGTTCTTCCAAGCAGTAGTTTCTTTAAGTGTGTACACATAGACCTTGCCTTTGTCAGTCCAGGTTCTCAGCCTCCTCTGTGTCCCTTTGCTTGCCCTCTTACCAGCAATCCTTAGGTTTTGGGGCCCCTCATGCTGCCTGTCACTTCCCTTCACAGATCTTCAGCTTTGAGATCAATGTGAGTGTCGCCATCATCACCTTTGCATCAAAGCCGAAAATCGTCATGTCTGTCTTGCATGACAACTCCCGGGATGTGATCGAAGTGATCAACTGTCTGGAAAACATCAACTATAAAGGTATGGGTGTCATCAAATGCAAGTGACAGGGGAGGTAGGGGAATGAGTCTCCTGAAGACAAATCTGGACAAATCAGAGAGAGGGGGTCCTCTTGGCATTCAAGTCTCAGGGCTCTGGGGCTTTGGTTCCTTAAGTTGCCAAGCCAGGTTCATGGTGGGGGAGTCCCAGCTCCTGCCAACTCCTGGCTTCCTCTAATGTGCTGCATATCCAGTGCTTCATGCAGGTCTTGGCTCCCCTCTGATGCCAGAATCACATGGCCTCGTTTTCGTGGCTCAGCACCGTAGTCTCCCATGTCACGGTAAACTACCTGGGTATAGGCAACAGATGCTAATACAATTCAAGTTTGGAAGCTCCATCTTTGCATCTGGGGACTTTAGAGTGGCCTTGGATTGGGGTTATGCAATGAGCACATCTACGTGGAAGAGCGTCTCTTAGTGCCTGAACAGGCAATGATGCCAAATCTCTATCTGGATATCCAAGGTCTGAGCTTATCAAATGAATTGATAATTTTATTTCCAGTGGTTGGGGGAAATAGAGTGATTCCTTTCTCCCTAACTTCGCATATTCCAGATCATGAAAATGGAACCGGGACCAACACCTACGAGGCCCTAAATAGTGTCTATATCATGATGAATAACCAAATGCGACGGCTCGGCATGAACACGGCAGCCTGGCAGGAAATCCGGCACGTCATCATCCTTCTGACAGATGGTGAGTGTCCCCATCTCTGTGGTGAGGCTGCTACAGTAGAAGGAACACCACGATGGGGTCCGAAGACCAGCATTCTGGTTCTCCCTCTGCCACTTTGAGCCTCCGTCTCTTATTTATAAAGTAGAAATAGTGCTAAAAAATAGAAATACAGTCAAACCTCAGTTCCCGACCACCTTGGTTCTCGAACAATTTGATTCTCAACTAAGTTGTTCACAGAAAAAAATGTCCCAGTTGCCTAACAAAACTTCAGATTTTGAGTTTCTACCCCATAACCCATTCGTGCTGATACCTGTATGATTAGTCATGTGCCTCTCAGGTGACAAACAAAAGAGATTCGGCTTTTGAACAAATGGCTTCTCGAACAGTTTTCCAGAACAAATTGAGAGCTGAGGTTCCACTGTAGTGTTGAAGGTGACAACAGCGATGACGAGGACGACAATGATGATAATAATAACTGCCTTCCTTTCCTTACACAATTTTTATGGAGAGAATTTAAGTAGTTTGTGTAAAAGTGCTTTGTGATTATAAATGTTAGTTATTGTCACTGCCCGGGCGGTCACACTGGGGCATGGCTCTGGAGCAGTGAAGTCGAGGAGCAGAGGGAAGGGTGGCTATGTAGTGGATCTGGGCTCTGTCATTGATCTTGATTTTGTCCACATTATGTTGCCCATGAGGACTATGTTCTTGTCTATAAAATGAGGGTACCCAAACTTCCTGGGGTATCATGAAAACTAAACGAGATAAAGTAACTGAAGCTCCTGGCCCAGTGCCTAGAATACAGAGAGTTTCAGGAAAATTTGGGCAGGAAGCATTAGTGTTTAGGTTCCCATGATGAATGTCTCCCCACTCCTGCAGGGTTGTGAGGAATCCTGATATATCCACCCAGGCAGACAATTCTTTTCCCTCTGTCTTCTAGGAAAGTCCAATATGGGGGGCTCTCCCAAGCTGGCTGTTGACAATATCAAAGAGATCTTGAATATTAACCAGAAGAGGAACGACTATCTAGGTGAGCCCCTGCCCCGAACCCCACCTGTACTGCCTCTGCAGGGGCACAAGGCCCTCAGCCAGTGGTTCCAGCATCTTTCCAGTGAGAGTCCTTCCACCCCGGCTGTGTCATTCTGTGTGAAGGCGGCCGAGTGTCACGTTGAACAGTCTGGAGTCAAACTACCCCTGTGTTGAACCATGGTTTCATTTTTGATTGGCCGTGGCTGCGGGTAGTTTCTTCACTTGTAAGAGGGGGACGTTGTAGGCCGACTGGGGCAAATGCCTGACACGGCGTGTGTTAGTGGCCATCATGTCCATCATCATCATCGTCCACCATTTTATGTTCCACGAACCTCACCAGGAAGAAAAGGCCTGGATTCCTTGTGGGGACTGTCCCTGGCATTTCCCCCTGGAGCAGTACAGATAAGTAACTAAAGCTTTGGCAGCTGCAGACTCTAAAAAACAATTCCTCTGTTTCAGACTAAATACAAATCGTACTGACCTTTGACCAAAAGAGAGTTTCAGAGAGAAGCGCTACAGATAAGGGAAGGCAGCTGGTTTTGAGCCCCCAATTTCACTTTCCCCTGGTCCTGCCTTTTCTGTCTTCCCCACCTCGCTGTGCCCCTCCTACCCTCAGTGGAGAGCAGATCCCTCTCTAAACTGTCACTCAGAGACTTTGCCTGGATGGTCCTGTGGGCTGGTTTCCCAGTGGGAGGCGTGGCTACAGGCTCCTCTCCCAGAGCCTATATTTTTCAGAGGAAGACTAGATATAAAGTTTTGCCTCCATGCTATGGTCATGAATTCTTATTTATTTAGTTATTTAAAAGTACTTCTGAGAAACTCTCCTGGGCTAGGCACCATTCTAAGGATACAGCTGTGAACAAAGCAACCAAAAATGCCTGCTTACATGGGGATGTCATTCTGGAGGGGCAATATATTAGTCAGCTAGGGTTGGCGCAACAAAGTATACAAACTTGGGTGGCTTAAAGCAACAGAAACTCATTCTCTCAAATTCAAGAGGCTAGAAGTCCAAAATCAAGATCTCAGCGGGGTCCTGTTCCCTCTGGAGGTTCTGCCAGCTTCTGGGGGCCCAGGCATTCCTTGGCTGGTGGCAGGATAACCCAGTCTCTGCCTCCGCTTCCACACCCCCTTCTTCCCTCAGCCTCTCCGTGTCGTCACGGCACTCTCCCTGTGTCTGTGTTCAAATTCCCCTCTTCCGATGAGGACACCGGGCATCAGATCAGGCCCACCCTAATCCAGGATGACTTCATCTTGATCAAATCTGTAAAGACCTATTTCCAAGTAGGGTCACATTCGCAAGTACTGGGGGTTAGGACTTGAACATATCTTTTTGGGAGACACAACTCTACCCACCGTAGGCATTAAACAAGAGAAATCAGGAATCCACAGGGCATGGTAGGTGGTCGGATGCATGCTGAGGCGCACCATGAAGCAAGGACGGACTGGAGAAGCCTGGGGCACTGCAGTCTCAGACAAGGAGGTCAGGAAAGGACCCACTGAGATAGGGATGTTTGAGTCAAGACTTAAAAAGGTAAGAAAGCGAGCCATGTGGGAAGTCTGGGGAGGAGGAACCAGAAGAGGCACAGCTGGTGCCGAAGGCCTCAGGTGGGCATGTGCCTGCAAATTTGAGGAACTTCACAAAAACCATGCAGCTGGAAGAGAGTGAAGGGTGAGCAATAGTAGGAAATAAAGTCATAAAGGTATAGGGTGGCGGTGGGGCTCATGTAGGGCTTTGTAGGACACAGTGAGGTCTAAATACAGCCTCCTGTCTCACGGGGTAGCCCCCCAGACCCAAGATTGCGGTGATTTCCTCCTTCCCATCAGACATCTATGCCATCGGGGTGGGCAAGCTGGATGTGGACTGGAGAGAACTGAATCAGCTGGGGTCCAAGAAGGATGGTGAGAGGCATGCCTTCATTCTGCAGGACACAAAGGCTCTGTACCAGGTCTTTGAGCACATGCTGGGTGAGTGAGCTTCGTTCACCCTCTCCAGGGTAGGGGGCACGGTGAGGAGCCAGCCAGGGGTCCAGGTTGGGAACCTGCTCACAGTGCCCCTCACCTGCCTCCTTCCCCATCTGCTCCTCACACCCACAGATGTCTCCCAGCTCACAGACACCATATGTGGGGTGGGGAACATGTCAGCTAATGCCTCTGCCCAGGAAAGGACACCCTGGCATGTCACCATCAAGGTACTAGGAAGGAGGTGTGGGGCTTGGATCTCAGAGGTGAAAGTGGCCATGGGCCAGAGACATAGCAGTACCTGAAGATCATCCATTCTCCTGCAGCCCAAGAGCCTAGAGACCTGCCGGGGATCCCTCATCTCAGACCAGTGGGTCCTAACAGCTGCTCACTGCTTCCGCAATGCCGACAAGGACTATTCCCTGTGGAGGGTCAGTGTGGGTAAGGCAGGGCCCCCAGCAGTTCCTGACCCTGTGCCCAGAGCTCCCACCCCTTGTCCCTAGCCTCTGGCCCCTTCAGGACCCCTGGCCTAGCCTAATCTGCCATATTGCTCCCAGGGGATCCCAGCTTCCATTTGGGCAAAGACTTCCAAATTGAGAAGGTGGTGATCTCCTCTGGGTTCGACGTCTTTGCCAAGAAGCAGCAGGGAATCCTGGAGTTCTATGGTGATGACATTGCCCTGCTGAAGCTGGCCCAGAAAGTGAAGATGTCCACCCATGCCAGGTGCTGGCATCCGGGGTACAGCACTCTGGGGGGGTCTGAAGGAGGAGACACCAAGGGCGAGCCTCTGTGACCCCCGCCCTTCTCCCCCAGGCCCATCTGCCTCCCCTGCACGGTAGGGGCCAACCTGGCTCTGCGGCGACCCCCAGGCAGCACCTGCCGAGATCACGGTGAGTGCTGGGACCTCAGGTGCATGAGGAGCTGAGACCAAGACTTGGGGGTGATGATGTAGGCTGTGCTCCCATCCCCAAGTCAGGAGTCTGGATGCTGGGTAAAGGGACCAGCACCAACCTCCCCTTCTCCTTGACTACAGAGAACTTACTTCTGAGCCAGCTGAGTGTTCCTGCTCATTTTGTGGCCTTGAATGGGGACAAACTGAACATTAACCTCAAAACAGGGACAGAGGTGAGAGTCAGGTCTGGGATGCTGTGGGGGGACGGGGTTTCCCAGGACATCACCAAAATGTCTCTTCCTCCTTCAGCTCTGGCTGCTTTCTGCATCTGACCCCTAGTGACTCCTCCTCCCAGCTCTAGCTGAACTTCCAGGTGTCCCCTGTCCCTGCCAATTCTATCCTTCTCTCTTGTTCCACTCCCACTGCAGTGGACAAGCTGTATCAAGGTCGTCTCCCAAGACAAAACCTCATTCCCCAACTTGACAGACGTCAGAGAGGTGGTGACAGACCAGTTCCTATGCAGTGGGACTGAGGAAGATGACAATCCCTGCAAGGGTGAGCGGCTCCCACCCATCCCCGACCCAGGAGCCTAGGGGAAGGCCACCTGTGGCTAGTATGCCTGCCAGGATGTGGGTACACTGCCCTGATGGCAGGGGAACGAGACAAGAGTCAGGATGACAGCCTCTTGTCCCTTCTTTCTGCAGGAGAATCTGGGGGAGCAGTTTTCCTTGAACGGAAATTTAGGTTTTTTCAGGTGAGGAGAGAAGGGAGACACTCGTGGGACTGGGATTACAGAATCTTGGCTTTGTGGGGACACAAGGGAGGCCTTTGAAGGAACCAGGGAGACTGGGGCTTGGATCTGGGGCTGTGGCCATCTCCCATCCCGTTCTCTCTGCCAGGTTGGCCTGGTGAGCTGGGGTCTCTACAACCCCTGTGGCAACTCGGATAAAAACTCCCGCAAGAGAGCCCCCAGAGGCAAGGTCCCACCGCCACGTGATTTCCACATCAGTCTCTTCCGCCTGCAGCCCTGGCTGAGGCAGCACCTGGAAGGTGTCCTGAAGTTTTTGCCCCTCTAATCATGTCCACTGACCCCTTGCTGTTCTGCAGAACCGGCCATCTCTCCCATGTCCTACCTTTAAATTTCTGCTTTCATAGTCATGACCCATGCTCACTCCTCGTCCAGACTAAGTCCAGCCTCCAGGGTCCTGGGACAGTGCCCCGCCCTGTGACTCACTCTCCCTTCACTTTCACATGGAATTTCCCCGTTATGAAATTAATAAAAATCAGTGATTTCCACATCTGTCTGTGCCTCGGCCTGAAGCAGGGAGGGGCGGGGGGTGGTGTGGGGAAGGCAGGAGTGATTCCAGGAATCGTGGGAGGCCGGTCAGAGACCCCGCTGGACAAACAGGGACTCTGCTCCATAACACAGTCAACAGGGGGCCAGCCAGGGCTTATTTCTGGCCCCTTAAGTGGGCAGTCTGGGCTTGTTGGGGAGGAGAAATGTGGCCAAGAGGAGCTGCTGAAGGGGAGAGTTCTAGACCTTGGGCAGCAAAGGGTGGGGCTTATGCAGTTTCTATTTCCTTGACTGGCAGCTCAGGGGAGCCCTCCCGCTTGGACATTCCGGAAAGTGATGTGGGTAGGGCTGGCGGGGTGAGCCACAGGTGCCAGCACTCTGATTGCATAAAAGGCTAGAGGTTGTTGGCGGCAGGGCAAGGGAGTGCGACCTGGTCCAGGTCGGCAGTTTCTGCTTGTACACTGAGCCAAGCGGACACGCAGCACAGGCCAGGGAAGGCCATTCTGCCTCCAGCCCTAGCCTCTCTCCTGTCTTCCATGGCCATGTGGAGCAATTTCAGCCCCTGGCTCTGCCTGGTACCCTTGGTCCTGGGCCTCTTGCCTGGAGGTAAGCCAGGGTAGCCGCCCCTGTTCTTGCTGTCCCCAGAATCTGTCCTTGACCTTGTCAGGCCAGGCTTCAACAGTCTGTTTCTTTAGGTGTGAGCACGACGCCATTGCCCGTGGCTGAGCCCCAGGGCCCCTGCTCTCTGGAGGGAGTAGAGATCACAGGTGGCTCCTTCCGGCTTCTCAGGGAGGGCCAGGCACTGGAGTACGTGTGTCCATCCGGTTTCTACCCATACCCTGTGCAGGTTCGCACCTGCAGATCCACAGGGTCCTGGAGTGCCCTGCAGACCCAAGACAAAAAGATCGTCAAGAAGGCAGAATGCAGAGGTTAGAGGGCAGTGAGGGTGGGCATGGGCTAGCAGAGGGTTAGAGCAGGTGGCGGCCAAGGTCCAGACTAGCATGAGATTAGAGTGCGTTGAGTCCAGGCAGGCTGACAAGTTGGCCTGAGAAGGGCAGGAGCTATCTGGGGTTGGAGGTGGGAAGGAGAGAGGAAGAAAGAGGAAGGGGAGCTAACCTTTACTCGGCATCTACCCAGAACCAGGCAGACGTGGCAGTTAACAGAACACTCAGGAATAGAAAGGGAGGGGCAGCAGGACTCCCCATGTGTTGAGGGACCCTGTTCCTGTGGGACCAAGAAGGTGCTTTTATTTGGTGACAGGGACCTTGAGACCAGAAAGGATACTCTAAAGGGCAGCCCTTCTCTCTCAGTAACTTCTGCTTATCTCTCTCCCCCAAAGCAATTCGTTGCCCAAGACCACAGGACTTTGAGAATGGGGAGTACTGGCCCCGGGCCCTCTACTATAATCTGAGTGACGAGATCTCTTTCCATTGCTATGATGGTTACACTCTCCGGGGCTCTGCCAATCGCACCTGCCAAGTGACTGGCCGTTGGGATGGGCAAACAGCCATCTGTGACAATGGAGGTGAGAAGCATCACCTCTCCCCATGATGGTGGCCTCCCCCTGACCGCTCTGCAGCCTGAGGCGCTGGTGCCATAACTTGTGTGTTCTACCTTGCCCTCCTGACCTCTGGCTTTGGCCCTCACCTGCTTGTTTCATGCCTCTGCAGCGGGATACTGCCCCAACCCGGGCATCCCCATTGGCACAAGGAAGGTGGGCAGCCAGTACCGCCTTGAAGACAGTGTCACCTACTACTGTAGCCGGGGGCTCAACCTGCGTGGCTCCCAGCGGCGAACATGCCAGGAAGGTGGCTCCTGGAGTGGAACGGAGCCTTCTTGCCAAGGTGACCCTTGACCCATGGGCTCAGGTCAGACCTTGCTCTCTCATCCTCAAGTTCCCATACCAGGGCACTGTCCTCTCCCCCCTCAACTGAACTCCTTCACTTCTAAACCTCCCTGCAGAACTTCCTCACTTCTGAGCCCTTTCCACTCTGGAAAACCACAATCCCCTGTCTCTCTGGTCCCTGTGTCCCTGACCCTCCCAGACATTTGACCTGATTTCTGACCTCTGCCAGACTCCTTTATGTACGATACCCCTGGAGAGGTGGCCGAAGCCTTCCTGTCTTCCCTGACAGAGACTATAGAAGGAGTTGATGCTGAGGATGGGCACAACCCAGGTTTGAAGGCAGAGTGGGAGATGGGGCAGGGAGCTGGGGGGAGAATGGGCAGGAGAACCCTGCATGCTGAGCCTGAGTGTCTCTGGTGGCACCCAGGGGAACAACAGAAGAGGAAGATTGTTCTGGACCCCTCGGGCTCCATGAACATCTATCTCGTGCTGGACGCATCAGACAGCATTGGGATGCACAACTTCACGGGGGCCAAGAACTGTCTTAGAGACTTCATTGAGAAGGTGAAGCCCCCTCCCCCTAAATGTGGGGACCCTGAATGGATCTCAGTGTCCTGCCAGGATTACCTTCCAGGTGTTCCCAGCCCCTCTGAGCCAAAGGGTTCCAGAAACATTCAGGCCTTCCTTCCCCTTTACTTGAAGTAGTCTCTTGATGTTTAACCCAGACTCCCCAGCAAACCTGAGTGACCAGTCAGCCCTTGAGTCTCTTATTATGACCTTCCCTGTCCCAACACTGCCATGACCCTTTATTTCCCCAGGTGGCAAGTTATGGAGTGAAGCCAAAATATGGCCTAGTGACATATGCCACAGACACCAACATTTTGATCAGAGTGTCCCAAGCAGAAAGCAGCAATGCGGACTGGGTCACAGAGAAGCTCAACAAAATCAGCTATGAAGGTCAGAAGCTAGGGAAGGGAATGGTGGGAGGTTCACTTTGGGGTCAGAGGTCAGAAGGTTCAGCATGTAGTGTGAGACCACATGGTGGGGGGTCAGGGAGGACCACTTTGTAATTCATAGTTGGACAGAAGGGTCAATGGGGAACGAGGGTTAGTGGAAACCTGTTATGTGGTCAAAGGGAAGTCAGTGGGGTGACAATCAACTAAAAAAGTTGAAAAATGTGGTACCTGTTGCTGACAGGTCCCTGAGTTTCAAAAATGTCTTGGAAGACTTGGTGAGGTGACAATCTCTTTCCTGTCCACAGATCACAAGTTGAAGATGGGGACTAACACCAAAAAGGCCCTCCAGGCCGTGTACAGCATGATGAGCTGGGAAGGGAACAGCCCCCCTGAAGGCTGGAACCGCACCCGCCATGTCATCATTCTCATGACCGATGGTCAGAAGGGCCCTTTCTCCTGCCTGACTCCCCATCTCTCATACCAGTGTGTGGCCCTTCAGTCCACATGAAGCAATGTCCCATGGTTGGGGCCCTGGCAGCAATGGGCCTCAACCATGTTGATCTTTTCTGTGACACTTTACAAGGAGGGGCTCTCCATGATCTATCACTTCCATTTCTTTTGCAACCTGCTTAACCAGCCAGCCTTGTGTCACTATTTCTAGTCAATTTATCTTTCTTGACCCTCCTCCTGCCCCTGCCCCTCATGGTCCATCTCTTCTGTAGGCCTGCACAACATGGGGGGGGACCCAGTCCCTGTCATTCATGATATCCGGGCCTTGCTGGACATTGGTAGGGATCGCAAAAAGCCAAGGGAAGAGTATCTGGGTAAGTTTTATTACCCAGAACCCAGCACCCTGCTTTCTCAGTTCCTGCACCCCAGGGTCTGGACCCTAAGCCTCCCCCTTTCTCCCTCAGACGTCTATGTGTTTGGGGTTGGTCCTCTGGTGAACCAAGACAATATCAATGCTTTGGCTTCCAAAAAAGATAAAGAGCAACATGTGTTCAAAGTCAAGGACATGGAAAACCTGGAGGATGTTTTCATCCAAATGCTTGGTATGAAAATTTCAGAATTTAAGATGGTCAGGAAACTCAGCTCTCCCCAGGTACCCCAAGGTCACTCATCTTTCTTCTCCCGAAGCCCTGGCAATCTGGCAGTCCTCATTCCTTCTCTCTACCTGAGTGTCATTATTGTCCCCTGACATTGTCTACTTCTGATCTGAGCCAGAGAGCTCCAAAAGACATCAGCAATTTTTCTCCAGTCCCTGGGTTTATAGATGTGGGAATTGTAGCCAAGGAATGTCAAAGGACAGCAAGCTAGCGAGACTCGGGCCTGAAATTAGCCAACTCTCCAATCTTAGTCTCAAATTATCGTCAATGTATCAGTGATTTCTTGTGTTCATCATTAAGTAAACAAATGTCCCTGCCTTTCCTCTTCTCCTTATGGGCCTTGGCTCCCCACAGACGTGTACGTGTCCCTCCCTAAAAGGTGCTGCCATTTGGAGTGAAGTGTCCCAGCTTTCAGCACATTCTCCTTTTTTGCCAGATGAAACCCGGACTCTGGGTCTCTGCGGCATGGTTTGGGAGCACAGCAAAGGTAGTGATTACCACAAGCAACCGTGGCAGGCCAAGATCTCCGTCACTGTAAGTGCAACATCCTGGTGGTGGGGACTTCTGGGAGGTGAGGTCAGGGTGAAATAGGGGCAGGGGAAAAGGGCAAAGTTTCCATGTTAGAGTGTGGTATTTGTGAAAGTAGAGCTTTCCTCCTCTGCCATTGTTCCCAGCGCCCTTCGAAGGGACACGAGAACTGCATGGGGGCTGTGGTGTCTGAGTACTTTGTGCTGACAGCAGCACACTGTTTCACGGTGGATGACCAGTCACACTCAATCAAGGTCAATGTGGGTAAGGATGATGCAAGAATCAGTCAGTACTGAGCTCCACCCTCTGGCTAACACCTCCTACTTTAAGAGCCCACAGTCCACCCACCCTCCACAAAGCCCCCTTCCTTTGTACACTGGACCAGTAAGGGATGATGTGGGGCCAAAGGCAGGAGGCCACCCAGAGAGAAGTGGGTGGTCCAGAGGTACCCACTCTCCTCCAAACTTAGGAGGGAAAAAGCAGGACTTGGACATAGAAGAAGTGCTATTTCACCCCAAGTACAACCTCAATGGGAAAAAAGAAGAAGGAATTCCTGAATTTTATGACTATGATGTGGCCCTGATCAAGCTTAAGGAGAAGCTGAAGTTTAGTGAGACTCTCAGGTCAGACACATGGCTCCCTGAAAAAAAGCTGCAAAAGGTGGGGCTGGAAGACTGGGGCAGGTGTAGTTTGTCATCCCTGAATTTCCCCATCTCTCTTAACAGGCCCATCTGTCTCCCTTGCACCCATGGGACAAATCAAGCTTTGAGGCTTCCACTGTCAACCACCTGCCGGCAGCAGAGTAAGACATGTTCAGAGAGAACACTAGGATGCGAGTCCAGGAGACAAGCAGGGCATGAGAGGGAGCTGCAGGAGATAACTGCTAAGACCCTAACTCACATGGAGGGGCTGAGGGACATTTGCTGAGATGGTAGGGAGGGGGAGTGCTAAAATGATCCAGTCTGTCCATCTGTCCAGTGGAAGAGCTGCTCCCTGCAAAGGACATCAAAGCTCTGTTTGTGTCTGAGCTGGCCAAGGATGGGAAGAAGATGCTGGTTCGGAAGGAGGTCTACATCAAGAACGGGGTTAAGGTAAGAAATGTGGGATCCTAAGGAGTTCCTCTACCAGGGGTCTCCATCCTTTTGGTGTCTCTGGGCCACACTGAAGAGTTGTCTTGGACCACACATTAAATACATTACGACATGTAATCGTACAAATCTCACTGTTTTACGTAATTCATGACTTTGCGTTGGGTTGCATTCATAGCCATCCTGAGCTGCATGTGGCCTGCGGGCCACAGGTTGGACACCCCTGCCTCTGACTCCCCCTAAGCAAACTTTGTTCACCCCTTCTGTTCTCCACCTCACCTACAGAAAGAAGCATGTGAGAGAGATGCTCAAAAGGCCCCAGGCTATGAGAAAGTAAAGGACATCTCTCAGGTGGTCACCCCCAGGTTCCTTTGCACTGGAGGGGTGAATCCCTACGTTGACCCCAACACTTGCAAAGGTGAGAAAAGGCTCTTCGGTGGTGCTGCAAGTTCCTGAGGCCCAAGAATCTTTACCTACAGCTTCTCCTCTCCTGTAGGTGATTCTGGTGGCCCCCTGATTATTCACAAGAGGAGTCGCTTCATTCAAGTGAGTCTTCCCTTTCCTAGCCATGGGGAGATGCCAAGTGGTCAGCACAGGCCCCAAAGCAGGAAAGTTAAACAGATGTGGCTAGAAAGGGGAGGGCAGAGCCTGCCTCACCTTAGGACTGTTTCCTAAACTGGCTGGCTCAGGACCATGTGTCTGGCCTGGGTGCTGCGGAGGACAGCACTGAGTTGGGTCACTAATCGAACTCTTCCAGGTTAGTGCAGACGCAATTGGGAGTAGTTGTGCTTCCCGAGATGAGGAAGGAATTCTACCAAATGATCCATGGCAACCCCTTGCCTTTTCCAGGTTGGTGTGATCAGCTGGGGTGTAGTGGATGTTTGCAAAGACAAGAGGTTGCAGTACCAGGTACCTGCTCATGCCCGAGACTTTCACATCAACCTCTTCCAAGTGCTGCCCTGGCTCAAGGACAAACTCCAAGATGAGGATCTGGGATTTCTATAAGGGGTTTCCTGCTGGAAAGGGGCATCAGATCAAATTAAAACAGCTGTGACAATACTGTGTTCAAGATCCTTTCGGGGTAAGGGAGTGGGGAATGTGCACTGGCCATCTTGTTACGAAGCAAATCAAATCTAACAGCTGTTTTTAAAGGTTCAACCGCAATCCCAAGTGCTGAAAAACCACAGGCTGAGGGAGATGTGTGAGCTTCCACCTCAGTGTTTTACTGAGACCAGTGTTGGGGCAGACGAGGCACAAGAAATCCAGCTCTGTAACTAGAAGCCATCCACAAGGTTTTCCTTGTAGACATCATCACTGTAGACAATCTGGGTCCTTTTGTCCCGGTGGCAACCCTTAGGACTGTTCTGGACAGCTAGGTTGGAAGGAAAGGATTAGTTAAGGCCTGAAGGAGAGCATTGGTAAGTCCCTAGGCCCAGAGTCTGACCTCCTCACTTGTGGCCTCTTGATTCTTGGAAGCCTAGCTTCTATGCTGCCCTCTAGTGGGCAGGATGGCCTGTCTCCCTTCAGCCCCTTGGGCCAGTGGCTGCCAAATCACCAGGGCAGAGTATTATGCTGTTATCTTAGCACATAGGGATATCGTTAACAAATGTTTTGTTCTTAGAAAATTCCCAAGTATGCCCTGGCTGGTGTGGTTCAGTGGACTGAATGCCGGCCTGCGAACCAAAAGGTTGCTGGTTCGATTCCCAGTCAGGGCACATGCCTCGGTTGCAGGCTGGGTCCCCAGTGGAGGGGGTGTGTGAGAGGCAACCACGCATTCATGTTTCTCTTCCTCTCTTTCTCCCTCCCGTCCCCTCTCTAAAAATAAATAAAATCTTAAGAAAAGAAATTCCCAAACGTCATTGTTGACACACGCAAATGGTGCCTACTTAATGCTTTTAAGTCAGTACATCATTAATTCAAAATTAGAAAATCTCTACAGCCCTTTGTTGACATGCTGGTCTTTTCTGAATCCTTCCTTTTATCTGGAAGACCAATCTTGCTCTGAACCCCTTGTTTTGTCCACTCCTTTGTCAGGAAAATCTTTCAGCTAAAATGGGTTATTCACCGAGAAATGCTACTCTCCCTACCAGAACTCACTCGATGGGTAGCTTCGGCCTGGAGCATTCTCCCCTGAGCCTCGACCTTTCCTTCCCCTTTCTCTCTCCTCCCTGTACCCAGTGTATCCCTCTCTTCATCCCATCTCCAAGGATTCCATGCCTGCCACTCTGGGGCTAGAGTGAACCCCCAACACCAGCTCCCATCTCTCGGATTTGTGTACCCCAGCACTACTGATCACATCCTCCTCAAAGCTGGTGTCCTTTGGCTTCAACGGCCCAGGTCCCCCTGGTGCTGCTCTCAGCCCTGACCCCTCCTGCTGTCAGTGATGTTTCCAAAGGGAGAGAGGGCCCCGAGGAGGAAGATGGGCATCATGTCTTTCCCATATTCTGCTGCATCAACTTCGGCCTAACACACAGAAGAGCTGGGACAGGTGGGGCACAAGGAACACAGCCCTGCTTCCTACCATATTCCTTCTGTATTTCCCAAGCCCAGTCCTGGGTCATTTTTTCCCTCCTCAAAGATACTATCATTTTGTGGCCACTGTGAGGTACAGGTGCCTATATCTTCTCACCTCATGCCTGAGTTTCAGATCCCTATTCCAAGTGCTTATTTTAGAAAACCTACTATACTTCATCTCAAAATGAACAAAGCCACATGAGATGTTCATCTTCCTCATGAACCTGACTCGCTTCCACTTCTTCCCTGTTCAGTTACTGGAAGTTGTTTTCAATCCTTTTCTGTTCTTTCTCCTACGTCCAACTGACGGAGGGTCTTGTACACTTTACTTCCCATTCCCACAGCTTCCCACAAATCCTGACCTCCAGGGAACCCAGGGACATGCAGGGAAACAAAAGAAGGGGTGAGAGGTAGGGGACAGGATTAGGGAGGAGAAATCCTGTTCTTACCGAGGGAGCCCCAGACAGACTTCCCAGTGGCGGCGTCCAGCATAGGCTGCTTGCGGGCAATGCTGACTTTAAGCTGCACAGACTCCACCTGGGTCCCGTTGAGCTGGGGCAGAAGGTGGGGAGGACAGAGGATGGGGGAACATTACAGACAAACCAAAGGAGGATTTCCATGAGTTGCCATCCTAGGAGTAGACTGAGCAGGAGTCTGAGGATATAAGGATTCCTGTGTGAGCAGGGAGAGACTATTTTTTCAAGAGGAAATGATTTTCCTCCTGGCTCCCAGTACTTTTAAAGAGAAAACATGAGGATGGCAGGAGGGGTGGGAGGAACAGATCTGGGAAATCCCAACCTCAGCAACGGCCTGATCTGCTGACTCCATCTTTTCATACGTGACGAAGGCACAGCTGGGATGAGAGAAAACAGGGTTACCAGAGGGATTACTGGCTCTTCTGAACCCAGCCGAACCCAGCCAAACCCAGTGCTTATTGGCCGCTGGAGACACGTTGGCTTCCTCCCCAAGGCCACACACCCCAGTTCCTCCTGGGACTTATTGTTTGGCTAGACTGTCATCCTTACTTTCTGGGTGGGTCCATGGAGAGATCAATGATGTTTCCAAAGGGAGAGAAGGCCCCACGGAGGAGGGTGGGCGTCATGTCTTCCCCATACACATAGAGAGTATTCCCTTTCCGAGGGGCCCGGCGTTCAGGGAATGAGTCTGACCCTGTGGAATCACAAGATGTACTGTGTCTCACCCTCCACTTTAAGAGCGCACTTTAGTTGGAGCCACTTAAATCCTATCTGAGGTCACTTTTCCCACCAGCCAAGCCCACTCACTGCGGAAAAGGCCCTCTCGTTCTCGCTCCCGGTCTCTGTCACGCTCCCGGTCTCTGTCCCGGTTCCGCTCATGACTGCGGTCTCGGCTGCGGCTTCGGGGAGGGGAGACTGAGGAGCGGGCACCACCGTGTTCTTCATAGCCCCAGTCAAAGCTTCGAGGGAGGCTATCACCAGCCCCTGGGCCTTCTGCCTCATCCCCATCTGCACCCAGTTCCCGAAGCCGATCACTGGAAGACACAAAGCTAGGGGAAGACAGGCAGTGAGGATCACAGGGGGCCTTTACCTTGTCTTCCCAGATCCAGTGGAGACTCAACACTCCCTCCACAGCCTCAGCTCCTTCCCTTCCAGCCCCATATCTCCCAAGAACTTGGTAAGCAACCCCCCACCTATTGGGACCCAGCCCTATCTGCAAATTGCTAACCTCTCATACAAAGATTTCCTTTGGGGGCGTCTGGACAACTGAAAAAGAGACCAAGTTCCAGTTAGGATGATTCCTAGTGGCCGGCACGTGGGTACCCCTCAGGGACAGAGGACTGGGAATCGTTACCTCCTGCAGATCATCGTCGGCAGATATGCTCCTCTGGAATGGCTGGAAAGTGGGGGCTGGCCCCTTCTCAGGGTCCTGAAAGGTGGTAGAGACCTACCTCAGTGTGGGAGCAGGACGCTGCCTAACCGTGGGACAGAGGGGTTTCCTCTTCCCTCACCCGCTTCTCAGCTTCCTCTGGTCTTTTTTTCCTTTTAATTGCTTTGTACTTTTCTTATTTGATTATACGGTGCTTCAAATAAGTGGCCCTAGTATACCCTTAAAGTATTTAGTTTATCTAGGCATTTCTTGAATCTGATGACATTTCAGCCTGTTTAACTCCTGAGAAGAACACAACCCAAGAGTTCCAATCCATGGGTTAGAGCCATAGCATGTGCAAAATGGAGAGTGTAGGAGTCGTCCATTCCCTTCACTTCTCAGATAAGCAACCTGAAGCTCAGAATGGCAGAACCACCTGCCCGTGATCGAACAGGCATTACCTTTTTCCCTAAGCCTAGCTCCATTCCAACTTGGAGGGATGCCCTTTGAAGTCAAGGGTCCCTTAAACAAGCTTTTTGCTTGTGCTTACTTTTAACTTTCCCTCTAGGGTTCGAGAACGTTTGAAGCCCGAGTTCTTGGTCTCAGCCTTGATGGCACTGATGGCTCCTGATTTCACCAGCTGCTTTGCCTGCTCTGTTGCGGTGGCTGTGTCCACCACAGGCTGCTCTGACAGTGCTGGAGTGGCGAGGGAAAGAGGCATTATGTTGGCTGGATGTGAAAAAGATCAGTTCCCGTGCTCCCCATTTTCAACCTATTCCCGTTTCCTGTCACTCACAGCGTTTGACACCGCCTTGGCTGGCTGTGCTGCTGCTACTTTGCTTCTTCAGAGCCAGCAATGCCTTTTTCTGGGAACAAGAATGAGAAGAGAGGCATTGGTGAGGGCCAGTGCCTGACCGGATCCTTTCCAAAGGTGCTTGGGCACATCACTCTAGGGGCCACAGTTCTCAGAGAAAACAATGCAAATGGTGCCCCTAGAGTGGTTCACTGAGGTACCCCTGTCTCTTAAGATGGTCCCCCAGACCACCTGCAGTGCCAGTGATACATAAGCTATCCAGACCATGGTATCCAGAGGCTTTCCAGAGTATCATGTTTTTGAAGGTGAAGACAAGGAATTCAATCATGGACCAGAGCCCCAGGTTATAAGCTGCAAGTAAGTATAAGCCTATGTGTCTTTCTTGGGGGCTTCATCCATCCATCCATCCCCTGTATATTTACAAGGAGGTGCCATTCATTACTTTGTAACAGGAGTATGTCCAAGACACAGTTCCTCCCCCCTCCAAGAAGCTTATGATCTGAGAAATAAAATGACTAGACTAAACTGCCAAGACTGTTTATAAGAGGTGCAAATTGCTTCAGAGCAAGTGGAGTTTTCTGATGTCACATTGCTATTAAACTGGGCCTTGGTTAGAATCTGCACAACAAAGAGTGAGAAAAAAGGGCATTTTAGATAAAGAAAACAGGGTGGCAAAAATGCAGAGACAAGAAGGTTTTGGGAATGCATGTTTTGGGACTAGTGAATCGTACTATTTTACTAGAAAGGGATGCCAACTTAAGGCTTTGTTCTATAGACAAAATGAAATCACTTAAAGGTTTGGAGAAAAAGAACAGAATTTTATGTTTGCGATAGATCATTTCAAAAAGAGTGAAGAAGTCTGTTAAAAAAAACACAACTAAGCAACATGCTTACACAGATCATTACAACAATCTAAGTGAATGCCAACAAATACCTGATCTATAGAATACACAGGAAAAAGTAAATGGGAGAAATTACTTTCAAGAAAGGATCAAGAAGACTTGGCAAATGTTTACCTATGCAAGTATAGAAGTCAGAGATGAGATTTTTTTTTTTTGGTAATTGATTTTAGAAAGAGATAAAGAGAGAGGGAGAGAGAAACATCAATTTTGTTGTTCTACTTATTTATGTATTCCTTCATTGGTTGATTCTTGTATGTGCCCTGACTGGGGATTGAACCCACAACCTTGGTGTATCAGGCCACTGCTTTAGCCAACTGAGCAATCCGGCTAGGGCAGAGCTGAGATTTTCTTTATTCCAAACACACAAGAGAATTGAATGTAGTCAGTCCATATTTGGAAGATTAAAAAAAACAAAAAACTAGATTAAAACAGGTAGGAAGGTGATAGTTTTATTTTGTATAGGTGAAGTTTATCAGCAAGACATCAGACAAAACTAGAAAAACCTAACTTGGGGATCACCAGCTTTCAGGTCGTAATAAAAGCCATGGGAAAGGGAGACAACTCCATGGGAAAGGGAGACAACTCCATGGCAAACTGAATAGAAAAGAGACAAGTACACAACAAGACAATAGCCCACCTCTGAAGCTGCACTGAGAGGAGATGGTCACCAGGTATAAGCCAGAACCCTCCATCCCCTCACATTCACCCCAAGTGGTCTTAGAGTGTAGTCTGTGAAAGGTTGGGCCAGGCCCCCACGCACTCCCTCACCTTTTTCTTCAGTTTGTTGAACTTCTTCTGCAGAGCCTCCTCCTCCTCGCTCAGTCCAGGGGGTATCACCAACATGATGGCTCCTGGTTCAGGGGCAGGGCCCAAGACATCTTTCTCCACTGTCACCACCCAGGGTTCACACGCCGTCCACTGTACCCAACCCCAGCCCTCCAGGCCTGCTTACTCCTGTGTGTCGCCTCTCCCTACCCCTTGCTTAAGCTAGGCTGCCGTCCAAGCCCCCGCTCGTGGGGGTCAATCAGCATTCCCTCCTCTCTAGGAATCACGGACACCAGCCCCTTGGGGCACCACATGGACCGGGGAGAAACACCCTCTCCGACGCCAAGATGATGGCACCAAAAGCCCCCTATCCCCAGGGAGGTTAGTACTGCAATCAACCCCGAACTGCAAAGGAGACAGTGGAACCCGCGCAGCGATCTCAGACCAACGAAAAAGAGAAGAAAAGGAGCTCGGGAAAAAAAGACGAAGGGTGAGAAAGATGAGGCCTTACTTGAGGGGGCGTCAACCCGGGCCCAAGGTCTCGCGCGGCGCCCGTGCAGGCAGCGGATCGCTGGCTCAGAGCAATGACGTAGCTAGGGGCGGAAACGCGGTAACCAAGGCGGCCCCGAGGCAAAGGCACTTCCGCCCGGCCTTCCACCGGTTTATGGGAGGTACTCGGTAGCACTCGTCAACGCCCCGGGGGCGAGGGGGGCGGGGCGTGTGTGCGTGGGGGTGGGGTGGGCGGGTGTGTGTGTGTGTGTGTGTGTGTGTGTGTGTGTGTGTAAGTCGCCTTCACTTCCGCCCTTTCGGGGGCGGGCTTACCGCAGGACTCTTCGCTGCACTTCCGGGCTGCGGGGCTGCTGCCGTGGTTCCAAAATGATGGATAGGGAGCGACTCGGTGAGTGGGACGGGGGTGGCACAAAGGAATAGACAAAAATTAACCCATGACTCCTGACCTCTGATCTTTCTCTCGTAGTGCTACCTCCCCCAGATCCCCTGGACCTGCCTCTTCGGGCTGTGGAGCTGGGATCCGGTGGGCGCTGGGAGCTGCTGAATGTTCCTGGGGCTCCAGAGAGCACCGTGAGTGACTTTTGACCCTAATCTTTGTCCCGCATTAAGCTTAAAACCTTACAGTAGGATCTAGCATGACCCGCTTTACTCTCTGGATACCTGTCATCCGGCCCTGGACTGGTGCAGGACAGACTCCAGGCTAGTGGACCTGCAGTAGATCAGAGCCCTTGTGAAGACAAGTAGGGAACACCGGTGATACCTTAGCCCCGAAAACTACTCTCGCAAATGTGTGTTTTTTAATCTCATTGGTGGCTGAGATGTTAGCCTTTGAGCCCCTGACTCTTCATCTTTAGGTCTGGTACCCTTTTTCCTAAAGCTAGTGATTCTCAAATTTAAGTGTGTCTCATAATTAGTTGGGGGGGCTTTTTAAAAATACAAATTCTTAGGTCCAGTCCCAGATCCTGAAATCTGAAATCTGTGTTATTAACCAGCACCTGTGGTAATTCAGTAGCAGGTCATTTGTCTTATAAAGCATTACAGCTTTTGGAAAATATTGCTTCACTTTGATTGTCCCAGTCTGTTAGGGTTATCTACCATTTCTGATCTAAACATGAGTCCCATCACTTTCTCTCATCTTGCCCTTGTTCCAGCTTCCGCACAGCCTCCTTCCCTGTGCTCCAGATCTGCTGCAAGAAGCAGAGCAATTGTTTCTGTCATCTCCAGCCTGGCTGCCTCTGCATGGCCTGGAGCACTCAGCCAGGTGAGGGATCTGGAGGGGCTTGGACTAGGGAGATGGGTCCCTGAAGGAAGCTGAGACAGAGGAGAGAGAGGATTTGAAAATTCCTTCCTTCCTTCCAGAAAATGGCATAGGAAGATGGATCCCTGGTCTCTCCTTGCTGTACCGGGGGCCCCAGTCCCCTCTGACCTACAAGCCCAAAGACACCCAACCACAGGCCACATACTGGGCTACAAGGAGGTAAGTGATCAGGAGCCATGAGAAGCAGAGTTGGGAAACGGAGGGCCAGCTCACCCTCACTGGGGCTCTGACCTCTCGTCTCAGGTCCTGCTGGAGAACACAGACCTGTCCACCACAACCTCCTTATCTCTTCGCCGGCCGCCAGGGCCCATCTCCCAGTCCCTGTGGGGGAACCCAACACAGTACCCTTTCTGGCCAGGTGACTCTTGGGGAAATGAGATTGCAGGGGAGGGAGCTCTTAGTCTCCAGGGAAGGGTTCCCGTATCACCCCCATGAACCCTTATGTGTCCAGTCTCTCCTCAGGTGGAATGGATGAGCCCACCATAACAGATCTGAGCACTCAGGAGGAAGCTGAGGAGGAGGTAGACTTTGAGAAAGGTGAGGTGGTGCCAGGATATACCCTTAGGAGGCAGGGCTCCCAAGTTTGGGCCCTGAGGATGAGAGACCCAGGCCCATCACTGGGCTGCTGTTAGTTCTTCCCTGCCTTTGAGCAAATTGGGAAAAGGTTCCTCTTCTATAACAACTTTTACTGTCGTTTGTTGAAAAATTATTACAGCGGTCACCAGCTACAAAGCCTATGCTGTGAATGGGGTTCTCTAGGGTTATGTGATGTGTGACTTGCACAGTAGTGTGCAGTGGTCCTGACCTTCTCTGTCCCTGTCCTCTAGAACTTCTTACTATTCCACCTGGCTTCAAGAAAGGTGTGGACTTTGCACCAAAGGGTGAGTTTTGAGATGGGGGTATAGGAGAAGTGGTATCCTTCTTCTACAGAACGGAGATGGATGTGACCGGGTCTCCCATTTTGCCTTGCTCCTCAGATCATCCAGCTCCAGCTCCTGGGTTGCTCAGCCTCAGCCGTCTGCTAGAGCCCCTGGATCTGGGTGGGGGCGACGAAGATGAGAAGGAGGCAACAGGACAGCCAGGAGGTACCAGAGGGGACAGTGTTTCGGTCTCTGCCTGTAGTGCTCCCTTGGCCCGAGCAAACAGCTTGGAGGACCTAGTGCTGAAGGTTGGTGCTTCTGGGTGGTTGAAATAGGAAAGAAGGGGACTTTGCCACCAGGAGGGTGGGCTGGCTTCGTTGGATCTAAGGGGAAGACCAGAACATCTTCTTGAGAGCTTTCTGGCTATATCTTTATCACCCCTACCCCTTACTTTTCCAGGAAGCGTCCACGGTTGCATCTGTCCTAGTGCCCCCCCAAACTCTTTCTCAGGAGCAGTGGGCCATTCCTGTGGATGTCACCACCCCTGTTGGTGATTTCTACCGCCTCATTCCCCAGCCAGCCTTCCAGGTAGCGTGACCCAGTCCTCGCGTGCTCCCCCCTACCTCCTCCCGGCCCACTGCCTTGTCTCCTCTCCTCAGCAGAGGCCAGATGCATTCCAGGCTGTCCGGGACCTCAGTCCCAGCCTCATCTCACTCTGGCCTCCTCCCTACTGCCCTGCATGCCCCATGAAGAGGTAGGAAGGCACCCCTCTCCCCTCCCTTCCTTAGTCCCCATCTCTCTCTCTCTCACAGTGGCCATTTGAGCCTGATGTGTTCCAGAAACAGGCCATCCTGCACTTGGAACGGCACGACTCAGTCTTTGTGGCAGCTCACACATCTGCAGGGAAGACAGTCGTGGCTGAATATGCCATTGCCCTTGCCCAGAAGCACATGACGCGGTACGGCCTTTCCCTTCATCAGCCATCCCTGCTTTCTCCTGCATCCTTTCTAAATCTCATCTCGTCCCATGTTTTTACTTCATCTTTTAGCTGGGAGATTCGGGGGCAGGAGGAACTGAGATGGGGCCCAGGAAGAAAGGAGAAGGTGTGGGGAGAGAGTTTAGAAGGATGACCTGTGAATTTAGTTTGGGAAGGGGTTGTGGGACAGAATTTTCCTGGGGTCATGTCATGAAGGAGAATGAGGGCAGTTTGGGTGAAGAAAGCGGGGCACCTAAGCTCTGCGGCATGCTGCTGGGGGGGCTCAGAGTGGGAGAGGATGTGCTGACCACAGTCTGCGCATAGAGACTCTCTCACTTCACGCCCTCTCCTCAGCACCATCTACACTTCGCCTATCAAGGCTCTGAGTAACCAGAAGTTCCGAGACTTCCGAAACACGTTTGGGGATGTGGGGCTGCTCACTGGGGATGTACAGCTGCACTCAGAGGCCTCCTGCCTCATCATGACGACGGAGATCCTTCGGTGAGAGATGGGTACTCAGCATGGGTGGATTTTCGGTCAGGAGGGTGAGCCTGTTCTGGAGGGCATGTTGGGTAGAGACAGGAGCCACTGGGGAGTCAGCCTTCAGTCTCTTGTCCCCAGCTCCATGCTGTACAGCGGCTCAGATGTCATCCGGGACCTGGAGTGGGTCATCTTTGATGAGGTTCACTATATCAACGATGCTGAGGTAAGGGGCATGAGGTTCATGGGGCCCTGGACCCAGGAATCCTCTCCCGTGGGACTGGTTCAGCAGCTCCCTCTTCCACACACCCTGAAACCTTACTGCCTTCTTTGCCCTCCATGGGAACCTAGGAGCAGAAGGGCAGCCCCTGAGCCACCCATGACTTATCTTCCCTGTCTGTGCCTAGCGTGGGGTCGTGTGGGAAGAGGTGCTTATCATGCTCCCTGAACATGTCTCTGTCATCCTTCTGAGTGCCACTGTTCCCAACGCCCTTGAATTTGCTGACTGGATTGGGTGAGATGTGCGTCCTGGCATGCTTGGGTAAAAGAGGCTTGGGTAGTCTTCCTTGGTTGGGGTTGAGGGTGAAGACTGCCACAGCAGGAAGAGTGGTCAGACCTTGGGGGTGGGAGGAGGAAGGGGCGGGGCTGGGGAACATGGCCCACTTAAACCCAGACCACTTTGCGTACCGAGAGAGATGATGACAGGGACAGCCTTCTAATCTGGCTCTCAGAGAAGACTGAGGCCAGAAGTGGGAAGGTGGCGGTGCGGGGTATGTGGGTTGTTCCTTCCCACACTCCCATCCCTGACCTACTGTTTCCTTCCAACGCAGACGACTGAAACGTCGCCAGATCTACGTGATCAGCACTGTTGCTCGCCCCGTCCCCCTAGAGCATTATCTTTTTACGGGGAATAGTCCCAAGACCCAGGGTGAACTCTTCCTGTTGCTGGACTCCCAAGGTGCTTTCCACACAAAGGGGTAAGTTGGAGATGCAGGGGGAGAATCAGGGCCGGGCCTGGCTGGGTGGAACTGTTACAGCCGCCTTTTGCGCACCCCAGGTACTATGCTGCTGTGGAGGCCACGAAGGAGAGGATGAGCAAACATGCCCAGACCTTTGGGGCCAAGCAGCCCATGCATCAGGGCGGGCCGGCACAGGTGAGAATGAGTAGGCTGTGTACCTGTCATCACCTGTGTCTTCTCTCGTCCCCCAGGGGATTACACTTGCACTTTGAGCATTGCCCAACTTGACACTACTTTACCTGCTCCCACTTTGGCCCCCACTGGTTCAGGGACTCCACCTCTGTCCCTTGCACTTCCCCAGGACCGAGGTGTGTACCTGTCCCTCCTGGCCTCCCTCCGCAACCGTGCACAGCTGCCTGTGGTGGTGTTTACCTTTTCCCGGGGCCGCTGTGATGAGCAGGCTTCAGGTCTCACCTCCCTGGACCTCACCACTAGTTCAGAGAAGAGTGAGATTCACCTCTTCCTACAGCGCTGCCTTGCTCGTCTCCGTGGCTCTGACCGCCAGCTGCCCCAGGTATGGAGGGGGCACTTGGAAACTGGTGGGGATGTGCGCTGTACTCCACGACCCCACTCCTGACCACGGGTCTCTTGGCTTCCTGCAGGTCCTGCACATGTCAGAGCTCCTGCGTCGAGGCCTGGGAGTGCACCACAGTGGGATCCTGCCCATCCTCAAAGAGATTGTGGAGATGCTTTTCAGCCGTGGCCTGGTCAAGGTGCACATGGCGCCCCGCTATTTCCTCCCTGAGAGGTCTTCTGCAAATTACTTAATTTCCCTGAAGTTTATGTTTTCCATCTTAAAATGGGGATGCGTTCAGAAGAGAAACCCAAAAAGCTAGCAAACATATGTTATCAAAAAAATGTAAATTGAAATAGTCATAAGACTTGACAGTGATTAAACTGATAAAACTTAGGAAACTGGCTATTGCCAAGTGTTGCCAGAGCCATAGGAGACTACAGGCAGACCTCAGAGATATGGCGGATTTGGCTCCAGACCACCACAAATAAATATTGCATTATAGTGCATTTTTGGTTTCTCAGTCCATGTAAAAGTTATGTTTACACTATACTGTACTCTGTTAAGTGTATAATAGCGTTATATCTAAAAACAACATATATACTTCAATGAAAGAATATTGTTAAAAAATGCTCACCATCTGCTGAGCCTTCAGTGAATTGTAATGGTTTTGCTAGTGGAGGGTCTTGCCTCCATGTTGATTAAAATGCAGTATGCGAAATGCAATAAAGCGAGGGCTGCCTGTATAGGATTATAGGAACTCCTGTACGGGGTGGCCGGTCTGGAGTGTACCCTGGCGTTCTTTGGGTAAGAATAACATATTCTTTGATCCTCAATTCCATTCTTGAGTATAAACCACAAAGAAGTTCTCACCCTGGTCCATGTTGGAATATGTCCACCCTTCCTTTGTTGGCTATAGCCTTGTGGCAGGGTGTTGGCTATAGGCCTTGTGGTGGACCTGAGTTGCCCTTTACTGGGAGAGCAGGTGGGTAACTGTAGGGCATGCGCTCTACAGTGTCCTGCCGTAGTTGGAAGCAAGGGATTAGTGATAACCACAGGAACATGGACAGATGCTGAAAACACTATGTGGAGGAAAAGAAGTAAGGAAACAGAAGGGTATCTATAAATGCCTTTAATGTGAGTTGCAAATTACATGCACACAAAACAAGATGATGTGCAGAACACATTCACACAAAAAGATACTCATTAAAGACATTGGATGACTGATGGTGGGGGTATGAAAGTGAGACATGGGGGTACAAAGAAATAAATAGGCAGCTAAATCAATAAAATAAGGCAAATGATAGTCCACACTCCCAAGATTTGCCTGGAGAGTTAAATGGGCCTCTGCGAATTAACCACCTGGATTGTGCCAGGTAGCCTTGTTATAGAGTAAGGAATGCTGGATATCTGTGTAGGCCCTTTACTGATTCTCTCTTTCCCATGTTCCAGGTCTTGTTTGCCACTGAGACCTTCGCCATGGGTGTAAATATGCCAGCCCGAACGGTGGTGTTTGACTCCATGCGCAAGCACGACGGCTCTAC
The DNA here is from genome assembly GCA_004026545.1 of Mormoops blainvillei. Lineage (NCBI taxonomy): Eukaryota > Metazoa > Chordata > Mammalia > Chiroptera > Mormoopidae > Mormoops > Mormoops blainvillei. The sequence continues at coordinate 39,891 of PVJD01007133.1, read as the reverse complement.
CTTCCGAGACCTGCTCCCTGGGGAGTACGTGCAGATGGCGGGTAGGGCAGGCCGGAGGGGCCTGGACCCCACAGGCACCGTTATCCTGCTCTGCAAGGGCCGAGTGCCTGAGATGGTGGACCTGCACCGAATGATGACGGTGAGCCAGGCAGCATGAGGAAAGCTGGAGGGCCCCAGCTCTGGGTACGCGCTGGATTCTCTCTCTTCCAGCCCTCTTCCCCTCTCCTCTCCTTCTACTTTTTTCTTTTGCCTGGGAGAAGCCAAGGTAGAGTGAGCAAATCCAAGAGTGAGACCCAGTCTCACCTTTAGCTTTCCCACTGTGAATACGGAGCTAGTAGGACCTTTGCAAATCTATTACTTAGCTTTGCTCCCTTATTTTGCAGAGGAGGTGAGCAGGTAGTTTGTCTGGGGTCCCATGGTTCCAGATCTGGGACTGTCTGTGCTGGGGCAGAGTCAGTCTGAAGAGGGCTGGCTGGGGAGCAGGTGGCCAATCCTGGGCCCCCTCCCACCTCAGGGTAAGCCATCGCAGCTGCAGTCTCAATTCCGCCTCACATACACCATGATCCTCAACCTGCTGCGGGTGGATGCCCTCAGGGTGGAAGACATGATGAAGAGGAGCTTCTCTGAGTTTCCATCCCGCAAGGACAGCAAGGTGAGGGGTCAGGGTGACCTGTATACCAGGCTGGATGTTGGACAAGGGAAGCTAGATGGGGAAGAGGTGGGCATGTAGAGGCCAGTGGGGTGCAGGTGGGGATGTGGCAGACTGAGCCTGGAGACTTGTTTCACACCTGCCCCCACTTCTGCCCAGGCCCATGAACAGGCTCTAGCTGAACTGACCAAGAAGCTGGAGGCCTTGGAGGAGCCTGACCTGACTGGCCAACTGGTCGACCTACCCGAGTATTATACCTGGGGAGAGGAATTGACAGAGACCCGGAGCCTGATTCAGGTGAGCCTGTGTCTGTGTTGTTGGGGTGATGGAGGAGGAAAGGAAGAAAGGGCGACACTCTGGATGTTTCTGAATCTCGTCCCAGCATCCCTGACAGTTCCTCCTTTATCCCTTTTGTGCCTATCCCCACTCTTTAGCAACGTGTCATAGAATCTGTGAATGGGCTGAAATCTCTGTCAGCTGGAAGGGTGGTGGTTGTGAAGAATCAGGAGCATCACAATGCACTGGGTGTGATCCTGCAGGTGATGCAGCGGGGATCTGGGCCCCAGAGGGAGGGGTGGATTACACTTAGCAGTGCTTTCATTTTTTCCCTCTTGCCTCCCTTTCCTTCCCATCAGCACCACTTCATGCCCACCTCCGTGTTCTCCTCCACGTGCCCCTCTCCCCCACCCTGTCTGCTCCGATTGTTTGACTTGGTTATCAGTCTGTACGTGGTTACTCCATGATCCCTGCCTGAAGGTGGGGATCTGGTCTCTAACTTTGTTGTCCACTCCTCACATCACCCTGTCCTGCCACCCCCCACTTGCCCTAGGTCTCCTCAAACTCTACCAGCAGATTATTCACAACTCTGGTCTTGTGTGAGAAACCAACGTCTGAGGACCCACAGAAGGGGTTGGCCTCCCCAGGTGTGCCCTACCCAGATGACCTTGTGGGGTTCAAGCTGTTCCTGCCTGAAGGTGAGAGTGGGGCAGATGTCCAGGTTCCTAAGAGCAGTACAGGCACGACACCTGGGTTTATGGTGAGGCCTGACTCTGATATTCTCTTGTCACAGGGTCCTGTGACCACACTGTGGCCAAGCTTCAGCCCAGAGACGTGGCTGCTATCACCACCAAAGTGCTCCGTGTGAATGGGGAGAAGATCTTGGAGGACTTCAGCAAGAGGCAGCAACTGAAATTTAAGTGAGATACTGGGGAAGCCGTTTACCTGGGAAGGGACTGTATAATGGGGAATGGGAGGTGTGGTTGGGGAGTCTCCCACAGTCTGAGGGGAGCTCTTATGGAAGAGAAGTCTCAGGACCCGCTCCTTCCTTAGGAACGATCCTCCTGTTGCTGCTGTGACCACTGCTGTGCAGGAACTGCTGCGCCTGTCTCAGGCCCACCCAGCAGGACCCCCTACCCTTGACCCTGTCAATGACTTGCAGCTTAAGGATATGTCGGTGGTTGAGGGTGGGCTCCGTGCCCGGAAGCTGGAGGAGCTGATCCGGGAGGCTCAGTGTGTGCACAGTCCCCGCTTCCCTGCCCAGGTAGGGCCACGAATGCCACGGTCAAAGCTTTTTCTCTCTGGGCCCCTGTAGGCTGCCCACCCCACCTCAGCCCTGGTCCTCAGGAGCCTGCGGAGGATGAGGGGAAGGCTAACCCACTCCTGCCTGTGACTCTCCACAGTACCTGAAGCTACGGGAGCGAATGCAGGTGCAGAAGGAGATGGAACGGCTGCGCTTCCTGCTGTCGGATCAGTCACTGCTGCTGCTCCCCGAGTACCACCAGCGAGTAGAGGTAAGAGTGTTGGTAGGGGGAAGAGGGCTAGTGAGGGAGGACAGCAGACTCCCAACACCCACCATCTTCCATCCAGGTGCTCCGAACCCTGGGTTATGTAGACGAGGCGGGCACAGTGAAGCTGGCAGGGAGGGTGGCTTGTGCCATGAGCAGCCATGAGCTGCTCCTCACTGAGCTCATGTTTGACAACGCTCTGAGTGCCCTGCGGCCAGAGGAGATTGCAGCCCTGCTCTCTGGCCTGGTCTGCCAGAGCCCCGGGGACACTGAGGAACAGCTCCCGAGTACCCTCAAACAGGTATGGGGCGCCCACCCCTCTGCCTCGCCTGGCTGCACACTCCCAGTCCCCACTCCCAAGTTTCCCCAAGTGACCTCTCCAGCTTATAAGTGCTCCTACGAGCTGGAATGGCTTCTTCCTTGATCTGAGCCTCCCTTATCCTGGAGCAGGCAGACAGTTCTTAACCTGTCCTTCCCTATCTACAGGGAGTAGAACGTGTCCGGGCTGTGGCCAAGCGGATTGGTGAGGTCCAGGTGGCCTGTGGCCTGAACCAGACAGTGGAGGAATTTGTAGGGGAGCTGAATTTTGGGCTCGTTGGAGTTGTGTACGAGTGGGCCCGGGGCATGGTGAGTAACGGGTTTGGGGTTTTGCGGACAGCTGGTTGGGGAGGGGCTGCCCAGGTTTATCAAATTCAGTCCCTACCCTGCTTCCCCCACAGCCCTTCTCTGAGTTGGCAGGGCTCTCAGGAACCCCTGAGGGCCTGGTGGTCCGCTGTATCCAGCGCCTGGCTGAGATGTGTCGGTCGTTGCGGGGGGCGGCCCGCCTGGTAGGTGAGCCTGTGTTAGGTGCCAAGATGGAGACAGCAGCTACCCTGCTACGGAGGGACATTGTCTTCGCAGCTAGCCTCTATACTCAGTGAATGACTCCCATGTAAAAAGTAGTAATAAAAACAGCAAACCATCTGTGTGTACTTGAGGTGCTGGGCAGGGTGATTCAGTTCAGAGATACAACAGGGAGAACCACCTAGAAATAAGCCTTTAACTGCACAGAGACAAGACCAGCCCCACCCACCCACCCACCGAAGTATCTATCAGTCCTTTGGGGATGGTGTCTTGGGGGGTGATGGAAAGTCCTGAGTCATGGCTTCCACATACCATGTGGGCAGGAAGGCATGGGGTGCATCTCGATGTACAGATACTGTGACCAGGCTGCCAGGCTCCCAGGAGAAGAGGTGGACGAGCCTGAGGAGAAGATGGAGGTGCCAGCTGAGGGTTGGAGGCTGGGCTTCTGGGACCCAGAGGGGAGAGTTAGAGCTGAATGCCTCACCTGGGGTCATCCTGGACAACTGTGTTCTGGGCAAAGCTAAGGAATGCAGCACAGAAGTTCATGCACACAGAGGGATTCCAGCCGTTGCGGTCATACTGGAGAGGGCCAAGGAGGAGGCAAAGATAAGTGAGGGCAAGAGTGGGAGGAGGGGAATGCACACTGCAGTGCTGGACACTAGGCCTGTGTGTGGTCTTGGCTTTGGGGCTGCACGTGGGTGCTGTGACACCACTGCCTCACCCTGACATGTTCGAACATCTGCATGGTGGGAAAGGTCTTGAGGGAACAGACGAAACCCTCCGGGTTACGGAAGCCAGCAACAACATTTGGAATTCCCAGGAGGAACGACTGAGCCCACCATTTCAGAAGCTTGTGTCTGTAAGAAAAGATGTGTCTGTGGGACCCCCACCTCCATCTTCCTCCTCTTTCCCCGCTGTCAGTTCTAAGCTCTTGCTCTGCCTACCCCCCTTCTGAACCTGTAGAAACTCCTCCATTGGCCAGGGCTGTGCATCTCCTTGGAAGTCTTGAGTTCCACATAGCAGGTGGGGGGCTGTGTGGATGGGGCCTGGGGGTCTGTGCAGTCTACCTCCCCTGAGAAGAGCAGAGGGTGGTTTCCCAGGCGGCTGCGTAGCACAGAGCAGAAGGCCACGTTGGTGTTAACCTCCCCAGAGGGGTCCGGGGAGCCTCCAGGTTTGTCTGTACAGGGAGAGAAGCAGCAGCAGCAGGGGTGGGGGCTCTCAGTCTCTGGGGAAGGGGGAGGGGGCCACAGAACAGGGGCAACTCTCACCTGCACACATGTACTGCTCAAACTTGTACCCCATGTACATAAGTTCCCGAAGGAGTGGTGGCCGGGCGAGCCTCTGAGCCCGAGCAGCTGGCGTCTCTACCTCACTCAGGTACAGTGTCCCCTGGAACCTGGAGGCTGCCAGCTGCCAGCCCTCCTGCTGCTCATATGGTGTTGTCAGCAGTTTTGTCAGGTGCCCCCGCCATGTCACTATGGCCCCTGTCAGCCAGCCCGGACCCCTGAGAGAGAGGAGTTAAGAGGCTGAACGTCTGACAGAGCATTAGCTCAGATGGCTCCCCCAAGGAGCAGCCCAAGTTCCTTCAAAGGACTGAGTACCCTCCAGCTTTGGCTTTCCTAATTTTAGGGGCAGGTGCAGGTCTCTCCATCTACTTGTGTGCTGTGCTCTGCTTACCCTTCCAGCTGGCCTCGGTGCTCCAGGAGCCAGCGCAGCAGGTGGTCCAGGCCTTCTCGGACCTCCTCGTCCCGGGGCTGGTATCGATCAGGGTATCCATCTCGGAGGTCAAAGTTGGGGCACTGACCATTGGTGGGGGGTGGGCTGTAGTAGCGCAAGGCTTGGGCATCTCCATGGTACTGGCGCTGGGCATCCAGGGAGAAGTAGCCCATTTGGGAAGGGCGCCGGTAAAAAGGAAAAGGCCCAGAGTAGAGGGCAGGGTCTGTGGGCAGTGAGGGGGCGGGGCGGGGGAGTTTGTTCCCAGTTCCGGCTACTTCGACCTTCCCAGCGTCTCTCTTGGTCCCTCTGGGCTCCATGAGATCCTGAGAGGTGGGGGAAAGTTACCCTTTTATAAAGGAGGCCTGGAGAATGGGGACTCGGGGTCAGGACTAAGTGAGTCTTCTGATGGCCAGGATCTGGCCTGGAAATATGAAGGCCTCAAGCCCCTCAAACAGAACCACCCAGATGCACCCATGGCCCTCCCCCTTGACCCCCAAGCCGATGAGGTTAGGAAGGGGGTTTGGGCTCAGGTCAAGGATCTGGTTACATCTGAGCCCGCCAAACTCAACTCCCACCTCCGCGGAGCTCTGACGTCTCGGCAGGTACACTCGAAGTCGAAGAGGGATGCCAAGGAGGTTTTCGGCTCTCGATGGCGCAGTCACTCAGCGACAGTGGCGGACGAACCCCTTGTACCAGGAAGTTGGTCACTACGCGGCTTCCTGCGCCCGGCGGCACTGCCAGGCTGCGAGGACGTGAGAGCTCCCGGGGGCAGCCGAGTAGCACTGGCCGAGGAATCCGCATTGGCACTGTCCCTCTTAGCCAGGGCCTGAGAAACTACGGGCGGACGTCTCTTTCGTCGCCGTAGCGCCTAGCTTACGCTCGGCCGCCTGGCCTCTGAAGACGTCACTGCTCCGCGCCGGAAGTCTATTTTTGTGGTCTCTTCCTTGGCACTTTACCCTTCTTTGGCCCCACACGATCCCGGGACATGAACCGGAAGAGGCAGCACCTGGTCTCGGAGACTTTGGGACTGAAGAGGCGGCGGGAACGAGGGCATGCAGAGGCAGATCCTTTGCGGGGCGAGGCAGGTAACCATGGCAACCCCGGGGCGAGACTCAGGACGTCAGTCCGAGTGGCCTCGTCCCTCTCCAGCCAGAATAATGGGAGGACTGCGCCTCCGTAAGTGACCACTCCCCGGCCCAGTTCGAGTCCCAATAACCAGACCTCTCCGCCCAGGATCGGCGCGCGCGGCAGTCGCGGAGCTGGTGCGGCTTTTCCCGCGAGGCCTGTTCGAGGATGCGCTGCCGCCCATCGCGCTCAGGAGCCAGGTGTACAGCCTTGTACCGGACCGGACGGCGGCTGACCGGCAGCTGGTGAGGGGCGTCAGGAGCTACCGACCGAAGCAGCGCTCAGACTCTCGTTCCGCCAGCCATCTTGCCATTCAGCAAGCCTAGGTCTTTTTGGGCCAGGCACTGCGGTGCCAGGGAGAATGCTACAGACCCTGTTAAAGGACGCTCAGGCAGTAGGGAGCATGACATATCATGGAAGTGGAAGAGCGAAGCTTGTGGAAACTGAATCATTGGGCGTGGTTGGAGCCTGCAGCGCTGGGAGTGCAGGCTGACGTCAAATTACAACAAGCCTTGTGCATCAATGTTGTTTCTGCTTTATACGGACGACGAGAGCTTAGAGCTTGTTAAGCTGGGGAGGGAACAGTGTGTTGCGTGGTTTGGAGGTAGTGAGATGAGGCAGGGAGGTCAGTTCGAAGAAACTGCCGCTGAGAACTGATGAAAGCCTAAATGAGGACAGCATAATAGGAAGGGAGGAGGTTGGGCATGGGTGAGGGATGTAGGAAGCGGGAAGAGAGAGGAATCCAAGATAACGCTCAGATTTTATGGATGACAGACTGAGAGGTTGGTTGGTGGAGTACACAGAGGAGCACATTATTTGTTGCGCAGAAACGTTGTTCTTAATTTTGTACAAGTTGAGTTGGAGGTGCTTGTGGAGCGTCCAAAGGCAAATGTGTAGTAGAGGTTGCATGTGAACGTTTGGAGAGAATTCTGGGCCCACTATTTAGGACTGGAAGTTATCGAGAACTGAGAGGTGGTTCAAAGTCTGTGGATGTGGGTGAGATCGGATAGGAAGAGTGAATAGAGGAGTGATTTTTAACCTTTTTACAAACTTCTACCTGTATCAGAATTGTGAGGGCTGCTTCTTCAAAAATACTCAGGCTACTGAATTAAGATCAGGTAGGAAGAGTGAATAGAGGGGTGATTTTTAACCTTTTTACAAACTTCAGTAGACAATAAGAGCAATCACTCTCTACCAAAAAATGCGTACATGCCATATATATACAAGGTACACATACAATTTTGGGGGAAGGGCATTTAACAGATCTCCTGAGGCCCCTGGTTAAGGACTTCATGTTTACAGTGAAAGATAATAGAGTCAGATCCACAGTGCTGGAATATACCAATATTTAAGGCAGTGTTTCTCAGAGTATGTCCTGAGTTCTATCTGTATTAGGATTATTTGAGCTGCTTCTTCAAAAATACTCAGGCTAATGAATTAAGATCTCTTGGGGTAGGAGCCGGTAATCTACATTTTGAACCATTGTCCCCGGTGATTCTTAATGTGCCTTAAAATTTGAGATCCACTAATGTAAGGGGAAAGCAGAGGAAGAGGAGTCTGTGAAAGAGGTTGAGAAGGAATGGCTAGACTTAGAGTAATCCAGGAAGAAGCTTTTTGTGAAAGTAGAGATTTTCAGCAAGGTGGGGTATTTGGCAATTTTAAACCCATGATTCAGGGCAGTGGTCTGTGAAGAGGTCAAGAAAAATAATATCCCAAATCTGTCCACTGGGTTTAGCAGGTGGAAGGTTAATACAGCAACCTGTCAGGAAGACGAGGGAAGAACAGGAAGATGACCCTGGCTGGTGTGGCTCAGTGGATTGAGTGCTGGCCTGCGAACCAAACGGCTGTTGGATCTGTTTCTAGTCAGAGCGCATGCCTGGGTTGTGGGCCAGGTCCCCAGTTGGGTGTGCGTGAGAGGCAACCACACACTGATGTTTTTCTCCGTAGGGAAAAAAAACAAAAATGGGAAGATAAGAGACCAACTCCAGTCTCATGAGGAAGTTAGTCAGGTAGAGAACCACTCCTCACATAGTATTTGTTGTTTTTAATCTATTCTACTGGTATTAGCCTAAATTTTAAAAAAACTTTAAAAATGGGCACAAAAGAAAATATAAACATGTATGCACACAATTTAAAGAACATTTATAAAGCATATACCCATCTAACCACCACCCAAGTTAGATTATAGAACATGGCCAGCGTCCCACATGTATTGCTCTCTGATCTAAATACCTTATGCTCCTGGAAGGTGGCTCCTGTCCTGAGCTGGTATGACAGCTGTTCCTTTGGTTTTCTTTATTACCATATATGTGTGTATCCATAGACAACCTACCTCAGTCTTACCCACTTTTGAACTTGATATAAACAAAATCATACTGAATGTATTTATTTGTATCTTGTTTCATTAGATGAATGTTTTTGAGATTCTTCCAGGTTGTCACATGTAGCTGTAGTTAGTTCATTTTCATAGATCTCCATTTTATGAATCTGTCCATTTTGTTCATCCTCATGGAAGAAATTGTATTTTTCTAGGAATTTGTTGATTTCACCTAAACTTTCAAATTCATTGGCATAAAGTTCGCAGTCTCTTTTTATTGTCGATAGAACAATAGGTTTCTTCTCCCTTTTTCTTGGTCAGTCTCACCAGTGGCTTATCAATGTTAATAGTCTTTCAATATTAACAGCTTTGTTGCTCTTTTGTTTGCATGTTTTCTGTTTCATTAATCTGTTTCCCCTCTGTTGTTGGGTTTATTTTACTTTTTTCTTTTCACGAATTTTATCCTCTTTCTCTTTCTTTTTTTTATCCTCACCTGAGGACACTTTTTCATTGCTTTTAGAGAGAGAGGGAGGGAGAGAGAGAAACACTGATAGGACAGAAACATTGATTGGTTGTCTCCCGTATGCACCCGGACTGGGGATCTTTCGTACCCAACCGGGGATCAAACCCACAACCCAGGTACATGCCCTGACTGGGAATTGAACCTGCAACCCTTCAGTTATGGGATGACACTCCAACCAATGGGGCCACACTGGCCATGGCGAGCCTCTTTCTCTCTCTCTCTCTCTCTCTCTTTCTTTCTTTTTTTAAATTTTCACTTGAGGATTTTTTTTTTTTTTTGAGAGAGAGGAAGGGGGGAGAGAGAGAGCGCGCAAAAACCGGAGAAACATCGATGTGAGAGCTAAACATCGAGCAGTTGCCTCCTGTATTCAGTCCCACTGGGGATCGAATCCATAACCTAGGTATGTGCCCTGACCGGAAGTCGAACCCTCAGCCTTTTGGTGTAGAGGACGATTTTCCAACCGACTGACCCACCTGGCCAGGGCTATTCTCTCTTCTTTTCTAATAGATAAATGCATGTCGACCTGTAGTTTTCCACTAAGTATTGAGATCTGTGTCCCAAGTTTTAGTATACATTTTCATTATCATTCATTTCAAAATGTTTTCTAATTTGCTTTGTGATTTTTATCTTTGATTCATTGAGTTGATTAGTAAGATATGTCTTAATTTCTAAACATTTTCTTATTACATTGTTGTTACTGATTTCTGGCATAAATGATATTGTGGCCAGAAAACATAGGATTTCAGTCATTTGAAACTTATTGAGACTTGCTTCGTCCTATGTGGTCAGTTTTGTGAAATACTGTATGTATATTTGAAAAGAATATGTATTATATGTAAAGTTATTAATTTCTTAGTAACTGGTGTTACTATTGAAGTCTTCTGGTTCCTCACTGATTATTTTGTCTGTTGTTCTATGAGTTATTGAGCATTGGATTAATATGCTTTTGTGATTGTGGATGTGTTATACATTGGGCCTCCTCTTTGTATCCTTTAAGTCTCTTAGTCTCTTGTCTGCATTTTCAGTCTTTTTGACTGTCTTTATTATAGTCTGGTTAATTGTTTTGATCTGTCTTACAGATTAGTAGCTTTTTATTTAGGTGTGTCTTAATTCATTAAACCCATCCATTGAGTCCTTAATTGCACTTGCCAGTTCTAGAATTTCTACTTGGATATTTTAAAAATATATCATGTCAATTTTTATAATTTCCTGCTGAAAAAACCACAGGGGTTTTTAAAAATATTTTTTTATTTATTAATTTGAGAGAGGGAGAGAGAAACATCAGTTTGTCGTTCTACTTATTTATGCACTCATTGGTTGCTTCTTGTATGTGCCCTAACGGGAGACTGAACTCACAACCCTGGTGTATCAGGACGATGCTCTAGCCAACTAAGCTACCCAGCCAGGGCTTTAACAATCCGTTTTTGATAATTCCCTGATAACGTGTCTTTTGGCGTCTGTTTCTTTTGAATTTTGTTTCTTTGTGTGCCCTGTTGTTTTTGACTGTGCTAGACAGATTTGCCTAAATCCTCAAATGTCTTCCGCATCCCAATTACTTCTATGAATTCTTTTGCTCACTTACTATCTTGTTAGCTCTTTGATGCGTAACAGTTTTAAAAATAATATTTTATCCAGCATTTTAATTAATTTTCAGCAGGAGGGTTGGTTCTTGCTATATTCCTGGAAACAGTAGTCCTGGTTGATTTTCATTTGTTTTAAACATTTTATCCTGTATTCCTCTCCACTTTCCTCTACCCCAAATCTAGACTGTTAATTCCTTAAGGGCAGGACTTAATCACTGTTTTATCTTAGTGTCTGGCGTATGATGGGTCTTAGAAAATGTGTACTGCCAGTTTGACACTACAGATGAGGTGGGTGAGTGGGAGAGTGGGTAACCAATTGGAAAAGACTCTTCGGTGATTCACCTGATTCTCCCCCCACAGCTTTTCCTTTACTTAGAGAAAAACTCCCCAGTGTGGGCCAGGTGCCCAGAGTCTAGCAGATCATCTTACCTGGACACTTTTCTTTTCATTCCCATCTTTCTGGAGACAGAAAGAACTTCAGGAACAGGGGGAGATCAGAGTCGTCCAGCTAGGCTTCGACCTGGATGCCCATGGGATTATTCTCACTGAGGACTACAGGACCAGAGTGCGTGTGACTGTGTGGGTCATGGGGTGTGGGGCGGGCAGGCAGGGAAACGGGGGAAAGGAGATAAAAAGAAAAGAGGCAGTTCCCCCACTCCACATCTCACAGAGGGCACAGGGCTCTGGTAAGTAGTAACATGAGGGAGAGACGGAGGAGGAGGAGGAAGGGTATGAGGGGGGAAAGAACTGAGCAGAAGCGAATCTGCCTCCCACCTGCAAGGAAATGTCCTGGGGAGGAGGTCACTGGAGGGTGGGGGAGGGGCCATACCAGCCTCTCATCCCTGGTTCCAGGTCCTCAAGGCCTGCAATGGGCGATCATATGCCGGGGCTGTGCAGAAGTTTCTGGCTTCGGTGCTTCCAGCCTGTGGGGACCTTAGCTTCCAGCAGGACCAAATGACACAGACCTTTGGCTTCAGGGACACAGAGATCACGTGAGACCTGGGGACTTGAGGGACCAATCAAATCAGGCACCTCCCTGCCTTCCTTCCATCCAGCCTTGTCCTTTTCCTTTTGCTAAACCTACCGAAAAGTTTTAATTTTTTTTTTTTTAAGTAAAATGATCTAAATTTGTATTCCTCTCCCCCCCGCCCCCCTGCCCCTGCACCCAAGAGAGGACGCTTGTCTTACCTGGGGCCTTGGAAAGAGCCCTGGACTAAAATTCAGGTGATCTGGGTAGCTAATCAGATGCACCTGGAGGCCTGCCAGGGACCACAAATGCCTCACGTAAACCATGCTGACACTAGGAACGGTGGGTGGTAGGAGCTCAAGCGCTCACTTTCAAAAGAACAGCAACCAGGCGTGGGTGAGAGAGAAGTGTCAGTGCAGGGTTTGTCCCTGACGCAGGCTCCCTAGTTCGTAACCCATTGTACATACGAAGGCATTTTCTGGACTGCTTCTCAGTAGATATGGGAGGGGCTGTAGCGAAGGATGTGTAGTCAGTGGCAGGAGCCCAGAAAAAAAGACCCGTATTTCCGGAGGGACTGAAGTTGTCAGGGCTTGTGGTCAGGGAGCGCTTCCAAGAGCGGTTTTAGGGAACTAGTAGCAGATAAAGAGAATTGGGGAAGGGCAGTTGGGTAGGAGGATGGGATCGGAGAACTACTAGGCATTGGTAGGGGTACTTGTTATCCGGTGCCTTTGCCTTGTCGTCTGTGTTTCTGGAGACAAGAGTCCAAACATTAGCAGGTAGGGAGGAGAGAGGATTCTCAGAGCCAAGGCCTCATCTCTTCTGGCTTCCCACCTGTTTAGGCAGCTGGTTAACGCTGGAATCCTCACTGTCCGAGATGCTGGGAGTTGGTGGCTGGCTGTGCCTGGAGCTGGGAGATTCATTAAATATTTTGTTAAAGGTATCCTGCCTGTAGCTCAAGCCCTCAGCCCCTCAAGAACCTTTCAGTGGCTTCTCTGGCCTGCAGGCCTTGCTCCCCACTCCTGTGCCATCTCTTCTCCAGGGCGCCAGGCTGTCCTTGGCATGGTCCGGAAGGCCAAGTACCAGGAGCTACTCCTTTCGGAGCTCCTGGGCCGGCGGGCACCTGTCTCAGTGAAACTCGGCCTGGCCTATCATGTGCATGACCTCATTGGGGCCCAGCTGGTGGACTGGTGAGTTTCGCCTCCGGTCTCTGGCAGTTGACAGAGCAATGACCCAAAGCAAAGCCGGGTTTCCCCCCAGCTCTTGCTTTCTTCACTAGGGAAGCCCAGCTCTTCTCCCCTTTGGAACCTGGGAACATCCCTGGCCAAGTTCTAAGTTCTCCCCAGACCTTGGGCCTAAGTGTCTGGATCCTGCCGTGTCTTTCTCTTGCACAGTGTCTCCACCACTTCTGGAACCCTTCTGCGCCTGCCAGAGACATGAGGATTCTACTCATCACGGCAGACCTCCCCAGAGGGGCCCAGGCGTGTTGCCCAGTGGTGGCTGAGACAGGGTCACCTTGCAAAAGCTTGGGACCAGGATGATCAGTGTTGATCAGTGTTGGACTCTGGGAGTGTAATGTTAGACGTGACTGCTGCTGTTCACCTGGGCTGCGAGCCAGTGGTGGGGTCTGGGCAGTGCTTCTCTGCCCTTCCATGAAAGTGGAGTCAGGAAGCGTGCCAAGGCCGTGGCTGCTGCCTTTCATGGAACAAGGTGCTGCTGTTAACTGTCCTGGGCTGGGAAGGTGGGGTTTCCGAGGAGGCTGGTGAGGGAGGGCAGGGTTCTCTTCCCTACATGCTGGGTTGAAGCTGTGAAATAAAGTATTGCCAATGTGCTGTTTCCTGGGCGTCTTGTGTAATGTGATGTGTGCCCCTCATTTGGGGCTATAGGTAAAGCCACACTTGGGCCTAACCAATGCCTCATTGTTCAGAGAGGAAAAGGGATGTTGAGGTCAGTTTTCCCTGTGGGATGGCGAAGGTGTGCCTGATCTAAATCACAGTATTTCTGTCAGGGCCTGCAAAAAAGCAAAGGCCCATCGTAGTTCAGTTTTCGTGGGGGTTTTAATAAGGGACCAGTGTCTTACTACCTTGTTTTGTTAGGGCCTTGACAAGGACCCTTGTTTCCCCAACTGTGTGCTACACCCACCTATGCTGAGCATGTTCATCTGCACTCCCAGATATGCCCAGTAGGGGAGGTGCCCCGGGTACAGGGATGAGATGGGTTAACAGGGAGGGCATATCTCTGGGCCATGATTTCCTGATTCCCTCAGAGACCCAGGTGGCCTGGGTGTCCGTCCCCCAACACTGGGCCTGGGGCCAGTTGCATTTCTTGGCTGTCACGTGGTTTCCCGGCTTAGCTGGGCCAGGGGAGGAGCAAAGTCCAGAGTCAACTCTGCTTCAAACACGAGGTTGACCAGAAAGGAGCAGACAGACAGACGGGTTTGATCCCTCTTGGGTCTTCCAGTCATGAGGCTCCTCTGGGGGCTGATCTGGGCATCCGGCTTCACCTTATCTCTGCAGAAGCCCAGGTCCTGGAGGCAGGGTGCTAACAGTTGCAGAGTGGGGGGCAGGGATGGAAGAGAGGGGAGGCCGACTGCTGACCCTGCCTGTTCTCCCCAGACTGCTCCTGTTCTCTCCTTCCGTGGTTCACCTGGGAGTCCCCCTATCAGTGGGGCTCCAGCTCCAGGATGCTCCCCTGGGACAGGAAGTAAAAGGAGCAGTGTTCCTGAGAAACCCGTACAATCTTCAGGTCCCCTGCTCCCCAAAGGTGGACTTCATCCTCACTTCGGAAAAAGACTTTATCCTCCTCAGCCTCCAGGTAGTTGGATGCCACTCGCTCCTGCTCTTCTTAGCGCTTCCCAGTCTGTCCCCTCTGTCTTCTGTAAATGCCTGTCTCCTCACTGGCCTTCCTCCCCGTCCCTCCTTTTACCCAAGGTCTCCTTCCCCATTTCTGTCTCAGCCTCTTTGGCTTTCTCCTTCTGCTCTGTCTCTGACCCACTTCCTTTCCCTCCCCATTTCCTGACAGATACTCCCAAAAGATGCAGAGAGCTGTGGCCTCAAAAACCTCCTCGGAGGCCCCCAGGTCCAGCTGGTGGCCCAGTCACCATGGCTGAAGAGCTCTCAGTCCAAAGAGTTAGACATTCAGGGCATCAACCTTCTCTTCTCCTCTCGGCGGGGGCATCTTTTTCTGCAGACCGACCAGCCCGTTTATAACCCTGGCCAGCGGGGTGAGTCTCAGCCCCAGGGCCCCTACCTTGAACTCCCTCACATCTCCTTACGTGAGATAACCCGAGAGTGTGCTGCACGGGGAGGCTGCCTTGCAAATGTTTGTTCTCCCCTCACTCCCTGCCCACATGGGCCGCTGTTTACCTCTCACCCTCCACTCCCAGTTCGCTACCGGGTCTTTGCTCTGGATCAACAGATGCGCCCATCCACGGACACCCTCACAGTCACCGTGGAGGTGAGTCCCTGACCACTGACCTTCCCGATCAACTGGGGCCTCTGATCTGACCTCCCACCCATGGCCACTTTTCCTCCTGTCGCAGAACTCCCTTGGCCTCCGTGTGCGGAAGAGGCAGGTGTACGCTCCCTCATCCATCTTCCAGGATGACTTTGTGATCCCAGACATCTCAGAGTGAGCTCTCGCCTCAGCTGCCCCACCCCATTCCTGGTTTCCCTGTTTTCCACTCCAACACACACAGTCAGAGCCCAGTTCCCCAAGCCTCCGGCTTACCCCACAGTCCTCTCCCAGAGAGCTGAGCTGCTGGCTTTCCCAGGACCTCTTCCACAAGTGGGCTGAACCCCTCGCTTGTCCGTCCTCAGGTCAGGGACTTGGAAGATCTCAGCCCGATTCTCAGATGGCCTGGAATCCAACAGTAGCACCCAGTTTGAGGTGAAGAAGTATGGTGAGAGCTGGAGCTGTGAGGGTCAGGCAGCTCCTTTCCTGCAGGGAGTAAGGGCCGAAGGAGAGGTGGTAGGAGCACGGCAGGGACAGGGAGATATGGGTACCACCACCTTGAGAGGAGAGAGTCTTTAAAGGGCCCTTCCACTAGAGTCTGACTCACCTACCTCTTTGCCCTGGGTCAGTCCTGCCCAACTTTGAGGTGAAGATCATCCCTGGAAAGCCCTATATCCTGGCAGCACCTGACATTCTTGATGAAATCCAGTTAGACGTCCAGGCCAGGTAACTCTGGGCCCTGCTCCCAGGACTCCCCATTCAGTACGAATGTGACACTTCCCTCCCTCATCCAGCCCCCTCCCTCCCAGACCATGCCATCATTTGCTCCAGCCCTCCTCCCAGCCTCTTCCCAATCTCTCTGTGGCCACAGGTACATCTATGGGAAGCCAGTGCAGGGGGTGGCATATGTGCGCTTTGGGCTCCTGGGTGAGAACGGTGACAAGACTTTCCTTCGGGGACTGGAGAATCAGACCAAGGTAGGAAGGAGGGTGGGGTGTGTGAGGGTGAGGTGAGGAGCATGAGAGGAGAGGAGGTGAGGTGGGAGACTCGGGTGTCAACGCAGTTCTGTTTTCTTTTTTGCCCCAGCTGGTAGAGGGCCAATGTCACATCTCCCTTTCCAAGGCTGAGGTTCAGGGTGCCCTGGAAAAGCTTAACATTCATCAGACTGACCTCCCAGGGCTGCGTCTCTATGTGGCAGCAGCCATCATTGAGTCTCCAGGTGAGCAGCTTCGCCTCATTATGACCCCAGGCCCTGGCCTCTGACCCGAACCGACTCTCTGTTCTCCAGCACTGACACCACCCCTCACTTTTCGTACCATAGTCTGAGACCCAAAGCCAGGGAAGACCCAGGAGACTGTCTCTCCAACTGTGTTTCTGGGTGGTTTCTGGAGAAGCAGCGCCTTCCCCCGTCTCAGTTTATTTTTTTTCCACCCATCTGCCCATCCATCCATCCATCTGTCCTTCCATCCTTTCCTCCAGCAGACATAGGTTGTGCTCCATCTGTGTGCCGGGTCCTGTGTTGCTCAGCAAACACAGAAATAAATGGGAAACTGCCTGTGCCCTAAAGAACTCACTGTCTTGTGGGCAGGAAACCCTTGAGCTGCTTCCCTCGGCTCTCCTGCCCCTCTTCCTAGGCCGCCCTCCTCCACCCCTCTCTGTCTCGTGTCTTACAGGGGGAGAGATGGAGGAGGCAGAGCTCACGTCCTGGCGTTTTGTGTCCTCTCCCTTCTCCTTGGATCTTAGCCATACCAAGCGACACCTCGTGCCTGGGACCCCCTTTTTGCTGCAGGTTTCTTCTGCAAGGGGAGGGGGTGAGGGGGGAGGGTGGTCGTTAGGAGGGCCCAAGGCCTTTCTGACCACTGTCTTTGACCTTTCCCATCCTACCCACCTAGGCCCTGGTCCGAGACATGTCAGGTTCCCTAGCCTCCAGCATTCCTGTCAAAGTTTCTACCACATTCTTTTCTACTGGCTCTGCTTCTGAGATACGTAACTTTGAGCAGCATACAGATGGGAGCGGCCAAGTCATCATTCCCATTACTGTCCCTCAGACCACCTCTGAAGTGCAGCTCTTGGTAGGACTCTGACCCACGGGAGAGTAGGGGAGGGAAAGAAGGGCAGGCTGGATTCCTGAGCACCCATGGCCTGGCTGCACCGCCCCCCAGGTGTCTGCGGGCTCTCCACATCCAGCTACAGCCAAGCTCACCGTGAGAGCCCCACTCTCAGGAAGCTCTGGGTTTCTGTCCATTGAACGGCTGGATCCTCAGTCCCCCCGAGTTGGGGACACTCTCAACCTGAACCTACGAGCCGTGGGCATCAGTGGGGCCAGCTTCTCTCATTACTACTACATGGTATGCATGAGCTGGGTTGTAGAGGAGGGCAGGGTGCAGGGAGAGGCTCGGGCAGAAAAGAGCCCTCAGATGGGGAGTGGTTTCAGCACAGGGGATGTGCGGTAAAGAGGGAACCACTCTTGCCCAGATCCTGTCTCGGGGCCAGATCATGTCTGTGAATCGAGAGCCCAGGACGGCCGTGACCTCGGTCTCTGTGCTTGTGGACCACCGCCTGGCACCCTCCTTCTACTTTGTGGCCTTTTACTATCATGGGGGCCTCCCAGTAGCCAACTCCCTGCGAGTGGACGTCCAGGCTGGAGCCTGTGAGGGCAAGGTAATGCACACATCAGGAGGGCTGGGGTTGGTTAAGAGAAAGAAAAGAAGCTCTCTCCACTCTGACTGCCCCACCTCCTGCCTCTGCCAGCTGGAGCTGAACGTGGGCAGTCGCAAGGAGTATCACCCTGGGGACATTGTAAAGCTCCACCTGCACACTGATTCTCCAGCCTTGGTGGCACTGGGAGCTATTGACACCGCTCTGTACGCTGTGGGTGGCAGAACCCACAAGCCCCTTGACATGGGCAAGGTTTGTTAAGACTCTCTCCCCACCCCTCTCTCATTCTCTGTGACTCATTCTCTTGCTGCCTGAGCCCAGAGCCCTGAGCCCTAAGCCTGCAGCCCAGCCCTGGACCTCACTCAGGCTGCCCCCAACTCCTCCTCCGCAGGCCCCGGTGGTCTCCCTTTCTCCACTGTATGTGTCTCTCATATTTGTCCATTCCTTGCCCTCTCACCCATAGCCAATCCTGCCCCTCAAGCCACTCTTGTCTCTGCAACATCCCTGCCTTTTCTTGCTAGGTCTTCCAAGTTATGAACAGCTATGACCTCGGCTGTGGTCCTGGGGGTGGGGACAGTGCCCTTCAGGTATTCGAGGCAGCTGGTCTGGCCTTTTCTGATGGACACCAATTGACTTCAGCCAGAAAGAGTGAGACCAGAGGAGGAAGTGGGGTGGATGGTGGCAAGATAAGGGAGGAAGAGGGGCCTGTGTGGTAAGATGGGCGGTGGGGGGGTGTTGGGAAGCTCTGGGCCTGGGAGGGAGAGCAGGGAGGGGCGGTAGGAGGCCACACACCCTAGAGCTTGGCTGCAGTCCTTCTCTCTATCAGGTTTGAGCTGTCCCAAGGAGAAGAAAACCCGGGAAAAGAGAAACGTGAACTTCCAGAAGGCAATTAGTGAGAAGTGTGAGTTGTGGGTGCCTATGAAGCTCTCCACTTGGGCCCAAGGGTCAGGAGGAGGGGTCTGCCTCTTGGCTTCTCTGCTCCCAAGGGAACCAGTTTATGGTATTTAGGGCCAGAGATCCAAGTTCTGGGGTTGACAGTGGGTGGGCAGGAAGCTCTCCGCCCTGGCCTCTCTTGAGTTCCCGGTTTCTCAGGGTGAGTCTTGTGTATCCGGAGGTCAGGGTGGGGAGGAGGTGTGTCTCCCGGGCTTACCCTCGGTGGGCCCTGCAGTGGGCCAGTACACTTCCCCAGTTGCCAGGCGCTGCTGCCAGGATGGGCTGACGCGGCTTCCCATGACCCGCTCCTGTGAGCAGCGAGTGGCACGTGTGCCACAGCCAGCCTGCCGGGAGCCCTTTCTGTCCTGCTGCAAGTTTGCAGAGGACCTGCGCAAGAAGACCCGGGCCATGGGCCAGGTGGGCGTTGCCCGAGGTGAGCCATGGGAGGAGGCTGGGGAACAGGCCAGGGAACCTAGGAAGGCAGAAGGGCCCTTCCTCATCCCTCTCCACTGTGGTCCCCCAGCTCTGGAAGTCCTGCAGGAGGAGGACCTGATAGATGAAGACGATATTCCTGTTCGTAGCTTCTTCCCAGAGAACTGGCTCTGGAGAGTGGTATCCGTGGACGAGTTCCTCCAGTGAGGGCATGTGGTGGGCCTGGCCTTGTCCCTGGACAGTGCTCGGGGCCAGTCCAGGCTGTGACGAGGCTTCTCACCTTTCCTACCACAGGCTGCCACAGCCGCTCCCTGACTCTCTGACCACATGGGAGATCCATGGTATGAGCCTGTCCAAAACAACAGGTGAGGTTGCTGTGCTGGGCCTCCGTCCATCCCTCTTCCACCCCCCCATCCCGTTCCCTTTTCTCTTCCCGTAAGGAAGAGGGTGCAGACAGCAGGGGAAGTCTGCACTGCCTGCCCCAGGGCTGGGAGGCTGTAAAGCAGGGCAGAGATGGGTCACCCCTGCCCCTCGTTAGTGGGACCCTCTGGCTGTGATGCTCCCAGGCCTCTGATTTCTGCCCCTTTCCCCACACTCCTCCGTCCATAGGCCTGTGTGTGGCCACACCAGTCCAGCTCCGCGTGTTCCGTGAATTCCACCTGCACCTCCGCCTGCCCATCTCTGTTCGCCGCTTTGAGCAGCTTGAGCTGCGTCCTGTCCTCTACAACTACCTGGATCAAAATCTGACCGTGAGACCCTGAGGGAGCCTGTGTGCACAGGGGGCAGGTGGGAGCCAAGGCGGGTGAGGGGTGAAGAGCCTAACTGCCCTGGGGCTCTGGCCATTCCCACCTTCCTGCCCCTAGGTGAGCGTCCATGTGTCCCCAGTGGACGGGCTGTGCCTGGCTGGGGGCGGAGGGCTGGCCCAGCAGGTGCTGGTGCCTGCACACTCTGCCCGGCCCGTTGGCTTCTCTGTGGTGCCCACCGCGGCCGCTGCTGTGTCCCTGAAGGTGGTGGCTCGAGGGTCCTTGGAGTTCCCCGTAGGGGACGCAGTGTCTAAGGTTCTACAAATTGAGGTGAATGGAGTACCCCAGAAGCCAGATCCCCCGGCTCCCAGATTTACCCCCTAAGCCCTGGCACCCTCTCTGCTGGCCAGGCCAGAGGCCCAATACCCAAACCCAATGCCTTGGTCAGTTTACATCTTCCACAATTCTGATCCAACCGTGTCTCTGAAATTCACAAGTCCTGGGGAGTCTGCACTGGGAGGGGCAGCTGCAGTCCTGGGTGATCAGTGATCTCTCAGAGCTCTGTTTTTCCCGAGACAGAAGGAAGGCGCCATCCACACAGAAGAGTTGGTCTATGACCTCAATCCCCTGGGTGAGAGACCCCCCGGCCCCTCTCCATCAGTGTTCTAAGGTGGTTGTAGCTGGAGGGAGATGTGGACATCGGGATAGACTGACAACTTACCCCATCTTTCCAGACCACCGAAGTCGGACCTTGGAAATTCCCGGCAGCTCTGACCCCAATATTATCCCTGATGGAGAGTTCAGCAGCTATGTCAGGGTCACAGGTGGGAGCGTTCTCCAGTCCCTTCCCAGAGCCCACCCTCAGATTCATGTGGAACCTGTTTGATCCCATGGCCCCATGACCCTCTGACCTAGGGTCTTCAGACCTGCTCTCTATCCTTAACTATCTCCTTCCCCTATAGCTTCAGATGCATTGGACACTTTGGGCTCTGAGGGGGCCTTGTCACCAGAAGGCCTGACCTCCCTCCTGAGGCTTCCGATGGGCTGTGGGGAGCAAACCATGGTCCTCTTGGCTCCGACACTGGCTGCTTCCCGCTACCTGGACCAGACAGAGCAGTGGAGCAAACTGCCCCCGGAGACTAAGGACCATGCTGTGGATCTTATCCAGAAAGGTCCTGGGTGCAGGGCAAGCAGGGGTGGGGGCCGGGCAATTAACGGAAGATGGGCAGCCTAGGCAGCTAGCGTAGGGGAGAGGGGGCATACGCAGTGGGAATGGGCGGCATGGCCTTGGGCACAAATAGCAGCTGCCTTTCCTCTCCAAGGCTACATGCGGATCCAGCAATTTCGGAAAACAGACGGTTCCTATGGGGCATGGTTGCACCGGGACAGCAGCACCTGGTGAGGTTGGGAAGAGTGGTCCTGGGCCTCTGAGAGGTGGCAGGGCTGCTAGGGGCAGAGCCAGGTACAATGGGAGGGTGACTTAACCAGGCGTCAGGGGGAGTGGGGCCGTGTTCCCTAGAGGGACCAGTCCCTATCCCCAGCTGTCACTTCCCCCCCTAGGCTCACAGCCTTTGTGTTGAAGGTACTGAGTTTGGCCCAGAAAGAGGTGAGCGACTCACCTGAAAAGCTGCAGGAGACAGCGTCATGGCTGCTGTCCCAGCAGCAGCGTGACGGTTCATTCCGGGACCCCTGTCCAGTTATCCACAGGGGCATGCAGGTATGGGTCAGGAGGCTGGGCAGGTGGGAGCTCCCATGGCCCCTTCCCCCTCCACGCTGACATCTTCTTTTCTTCTCGAACCAACCAGGGGGGCTTGGTAGGAAATGATGAGACCGTGGCCCTGACGGCCTTTGTGGTCATTGCCCTTCATCACGGGTTGGCCGTCTTCCAGGACAAGAATGCAGAGCAGCTGAAGCAGAGAGTGGTAAGAGCACCCGTGTGTCCGCCTTTCACTGGCCCCGCTCTCCTCCTTTCTCCTCAGGAACCTAGGTATCCAGCTCACAGATCTTCCTCCCCACTTTCTTCCAGGAAACTTCCATCTCAGATGCAAACTCGTTTTTGGGGGCGAAGGCAAGTGCTGGGCTCCTGGGCGCCCACGCAGCTGCAATCACAGCCTATGCGCTAACGCTGACCAAGGCCCCCATGGATCTGCGGAATGTGGCCCACAACAACCTCATGGCCATGGCCCAGGAGACAGGAGGTGAGAGTTGAGGGGGTTCTGGCATTGATCCTGGGGCTCAGGGGACCTTGGGACCTCCAGGTGTGCCCAAAGGCAAAAATTGAACCAAGATCCCAGGAAGGAATGAAAACATCTTCAGAGATGACTAGGGCAGAGTTAGAAGACCCTGACAGGAGCATCAAGGGGCCACATGACCAGGATCCTTTCCGTTCACCAGTGGGCCTCCCTTCCCTTCTAGATAACCTGTACTGGGGCTCCGTCATCACTTCTCAGAGCAATGTCGTGTCGCCCACCCCGGCTCCTCGCAACCCGACAGACCCTGTGCCCAAGGCCCCGGCCCTGTGGATTGAAACAACAGCTTATGCTCTGCTGCACCTGTTGCTCTGGGAGGGCAAGGCAGAGATGGCCGATCAGGCTGCAGCCTGGCTCACCCATCAGGGCAGCTTCCAAGGGGGATTCCGCAGCACCCAGGTACGGGCTGCCCTGGCACTTTGGGGTGGGCGGTCCTGAGACCAAGTGCCTGAGGCCTGGCCCAACCTCCCCAGGACACGGTGATCGCCCTGGACGCGCTGTCTGCCTACTGGATCTCTTCCCACACTACTGAGGAGAGGGAGCTCAATGTCACCCTCAGCTCCATGGGCCGCAATGGGTTCAAGTCCCACATGCTGCAGCTGAATAACCGCCAAACTCAGGGGCTGGAGGAGGAGATGCAGGTAAACACACCTCCCCAGGGTTGCCATGACACCTGGGCCTACTCTGAAGGGCCAGAATTTCCCCGTCCCCCACCCTTGCAGCAGCCCTAGCAGCTGGTCCTGATACCCTTGTGGAAAGACTTGCTGTGTGATCTGGAAAGTCACTCAAACTCTGAGCCTCATTTTCCTCATCTGAAAGTAATATACGCAGGGTCTACCCAACAGAGTCTTAGGAGGCCGAAGTGAAATAATGCACATGAAGGAGTAAACTTTGTAGAAACATGAGGTGGGGAGAGGAGGGCCTATTTTTAGGGAGGAGGTAAATTGGAACAACAAACAGTGTGCCCTTTTGTGCCCTTCTAACATCTCTTTCCCTTTTCTGTTCCTGAAAGTTTTCCTTGGGCAGCAAGATTAATGTGAAGGTGGGAGGAAACAGCAAAGGAACCTTGAAGGTGAGAGCCCCCAGCAGTGGACACCCTGGCCAGCAAGGAGGAGCTGAGGTCTTGAGTGGGAGACCTGTGTGCAGAGCTCAGGGTCAGAAGGAGGAAGACACGCCGGGGCTGGTGCTCCATGCGCTGTGTCCTGGGTGCTCTCCCTTTACTCTCCGCCCTCTCCGGGCTCTTGTCGGCTCCTTTACACCTCAGTGCTGAGCTCATACGTCCAGTGTTCAGCCCAGGCCTCTCCTGAGACACAGGCCCTTTCTCCCTCCTGTGTCCCCTTGTCTGACAGAGGCCCTTCCCCTCAGCAGCCCAGCTGTCACTCTGGAGGCGTCTTCATGCCCCGCCCTCCTGAGCCCCTCTCGTGGCCCCGGTAACTGCTCCTCTTGTCCCCTAATGCTCGGGGCTCTTGTCACTTTTTCATTAGACTCAGGGCTAAAACACTCTTGGAACTTCTCCCACCCCCGTGTCTCTCCCCTCTGAGCCCCTGTCACAGCGCAGTGCAGTTGACCTTCTGAGGACACTGGTCAGATCAGCCTTCAGACTTGCCCATCCTACACACGACTGGGTCCCTGCCCACCTCCCTGGCCAGACAGGCGTACCCACCTGCACAGGTCTCCTTGCCTTGAATGTCCTCCTCCTGCTTCTTGTCCCATGTGGGAAACTCATTCTCTTCCTTCAAGCCTTGGCCAGCAGCCTTTCCTGAACTTTCCATAGCAGCCTCCTCTGCATGGTGGAGAGTGCGGGTTCCGAGGGCAGGCCCCTGCTGCCCCGCTCTGCTGCACTGTCTAACCCAACGCCGGGCCATTCATATTTATGGGCTGGTCAGGAAGGAGGGTACGAAGGGGTCAAAGGCCTTAAAGCCCTTAGCCCAGGGAGATGCCCTTAGGTGTGGCTCCAGAGAGAGGCCTGCGGCCCCAGTTGTCTTGTGTTCTCTCCGTGCCCCTTGCTGAGGCAGGTCCTTCATACCTACAATGTCCTGGACATGAAAAACACGACCTGCCAGGATCTTCAAATTGAGGTGACAGTCACGGGCCACGTCGAGTACACAAGTGAGTGTTGGGGTCAGGGCCACGGGGCCCTCCGGGGGCTGGTACCAGGGGCCGAGTCTCAAAGCCTCCCCCATGCAGTGGCAGCAAATGAAGACTACGAGGACTATGAGGACTATAAGGACTCAGAGAGTCCAAGTTTCGCCAGAGATGACCCAGGGGCCCTTTCCCAGCCTGTGACACCCCTGCAGCTGTTTGAGGGGCGGAGGAGCCGCCGCAGAAGGGAGGCACCCAAGGTGGCTGATGAACAGGAGTCCAGAGTGCAGTACACTGTGTGCATCTGGTGAGCCTGAGGGGAGGCAGGACCGGGGCTGGGCGGGTGTCTGCAGGCTGGCACGGGGGCACCCAGACCACGGGCACATCTCTCTGCAGGCGGAATGGCAAGGTGGGACTGTCAGGCATGGCCATCGCAGACATTACCCTCCTGAGTGGATTCCACGCCCTTCGGGCCGACCTGGAGAAGGTAGGTCTCGTGCCTGCAGGAGCCCTGTTCCGTCCCTGCGGCCCCTCCAGCTGCGGGGCCCTGCCGTACGCAGGGCCCAGGGCCACCTCCCTGAGACCCTCTCCTTCCCTGCAGCTGACTTCCCTCTCTGATCGTTATGTGAGTCACTTTGAGACCGAGGGGCCCCATGTCCTGCTGTACTTCGACTCGGTGAGCAGGGGGTGAGGGAGGTGGGGCGTGGATGGCACTGCTTACTGCGCCTGCACTCTGATGCTTCCAGGAGACGCTGCAGCCGCGGCTCCCAGGGAGAACCCGCTGTGGGCGGGGCGGCTGACAAGGGGGAGCCAGAGCCCAGTTACGGGCTATGCCAGCAGGCGGGCAGGGACTGAGCCCTGATGTGGTCTGGGGGCCAGGGCCAGTCAGGAGAGGACAGCCCGAGAGTGAGCCTGTCATAAAGCTGAATTTATTCAACTCGAGGGTTTGCTTTTGTGTTTCTTTTTATCGACATTCCTGGTTTTTTTAAATATTAAAGTTTATTTTCTTTTATGAAGTGATGTTGGTCATAGGTGAGTTGGTCTTGTCTTTGTGACGTATTTAGTTAAATCAGAGTTATCAACCCTCTGATGGCCCCCAAAATTTTTTGGAATGTTTACTATAACAAAAAGGCATGTGAGTATCGTAACACCATTAGTCATGTATTTGTGGGTCAGGAAAGACGCCCCCGTGCCCAGTATGTGAAGAGGGGCCAGACCCCGTTAGCTGAGAAGCCAAACAGGGGAATCTGGTTAAACACAGTGGGAAAGAAGGAGCTGGCCATGCAGAAGCTCAGCTGAGGAGGGAAGGTGGCAGGTGCCAGCCGCACGGCACAGTGTGGGCATGGGGAGAGGGTGCTGGGCCTGCGTGTGAGCGGCCGGGTCCCAGAGAATGGGCATAGTGATAGCACCAGCCCTTAGGTTGTGGCAGGTAAGGGCGGCCCTAGTTGTATCAGTGATGAGGTGAGGCTGTCAGGAGGGTGAGTAGGTTTGGAGGGCAGGCAGAGTGAATTTGGAGAATTTATGCATCCTGCAGAAATCCTAATACAAGAATAAAGCTGGAAGTTTTGTTTGGGAATCAGTCTGGCAGGGTTTAGTGAAAGCCAGGGAGTGGGGGAGGTGCTCATAGAGGAGCGCAGAGGAAGGAAGAGCCAGGGCTAGGGCTGGGTCTCTGCAAAGGAAGACGAGGGAATGTCAGGAGCAACCAGATCAGAAGCAGGGGTGGCCCAGAAGCTAACCCTGAGTTTAGGGCAAGTTGCATGGAGGATGAGTCCATGATGGGAGACTCGCGGAGGCTGTTGGGGACAGGAGACTGGGATGAGGTCACCATCTGGGGAGTGAGGTCAGCAGAGACCTTGGGAGCAGTTTTTAGAGTTCTGGCAGCCAGAAGGTAACAAAATGTGAAGGACACTGAAGATGAGACCAGCAGGAACCAGAGACAGGCCAAGGAAATGTAACACAGTGGTCTGCAGGGCCCAGGGAGTGGGCCCCGACCTCCCCCTCGCTCCCCATGCCAGGTCTCCACCTCTCGTGAATGCGTTGGCTTTGGAGCAGTGCAGGAGGTGGCCGTGGGGCTGGTGCAGCCGGCCAGTGCAGCCCTGTATGACTACTACAACCCAGGTGAGCACGTGCGGACACTTGGGAGGTTTTGGACATCAGGAACTGGGGCAGTAAAAGGCGTCAGGGAGGTCCTGTGGCTCCAGATGACTGGGAGGCAGTGAGGGGGGCTCGTGCCCTAACTTCCCTCTCTGCTTTTCTCCAGAACACAAGTGCTCTGTGTTTTACGGAGCACCAACTAAGAGCAAACTCTTGTCCACATTGTGCTCTGCTGACGTCTGCCAGTGTGCCGAGGGTGAGAGCCAAGGTCTGAGGGTGGGCTGGGAAGGGGGCTCGCTGGGGCTGACCTTGTCTCACCTGGGTCCCGACTTCAGGAAAGTGCCCTCGACAACGGCGTGCCCTGGAGCGGGGGCTGGTGGAAGAAGATGGCTACAGGATGAAGTTCGCCTGCTACTATCCCCGCGTGGACTATGGTCAGTCTTCCCACTGGCCCTCAGGATCTGTGGTTGTGCCTGCCCCTGTCACAGGCCTGCAGGCAGCCCCTTTGTTCTGACACCAGCTTGCAGCCCTCGGCCCCGGGGTAACTCACCTTCCTTTCCTTCCCCTAAACTCCCTCACAGGCTTCCAGGTTAAGGTTCTCCGAGAAGATTCCAAAGCTGCTTTCCGCCTCTTTGAGACCAGTATCACCCAAGTCCTGCACTTTTGTATGAACGGACAGGGCAGGGGTGTGGGCAGGGCTAGGGGGATAGAGGAGAGCTGAGGTCTGGGTTTACTATGCCTGGCTGCCTGGAGTAGTAAACATTCAGAAGAGTCTCTGCGTAGATTCCCTCTCAGGGTAGACAGTGCAGCAGAGCGGGGCAGCTTAGATTGGCCTCTGAGAAGCTCTGGGTTTGTCGCTAAGTGGGAAAGCAGCACCTGGCTGGGAGTGACAAGGTTGGGGGGTGGTCTGCAAAGCCCCTGGCCCCCTTGCTGGCCCTGCCCCTCCTCTTCCCCTCTGATCCCCTCTGACAGCTCTGTGCCTGCCTCCCCACAGCCAAGGACACCCAGGCCACTGCAGGTCAGACCCGAAACTTCCTGGTTCGAGCCTCCTGCCGCCTTCACTTGGAACCTGGGAAAGAGTATTTGATCATGGGTCTGGACGGAGCCACCCATGACCTCAAGGGACAGTGAGTTCTCTGGGCCCCTGAGTCTCTTGCTGTTGTCACATCTCATGAGGGAATGGATCCCCAGCGCCTAGGCCCTGTCCCCTCAGAAGCCAGGGGCCTTGTGCTCTCCTCTCCTGTCCGCCCGTCCTCCTGATCCCTGCTGACTGCCCTTTGCCCCCGCAGACCCCAGTACCTGCTAGACTCAAACAGTTGGATTGAGGAGATGCCCTCGGAACGCTTGTGCCGGAGCACCCGCCAGCGGGCAGCGTGCGCCCAGCTCCGAGGCTTCCTGCAGGAGTATGGCACTCAGGGGTGCCAGGTGTAAGGGCTGCTCCCTCCTCCCCCAGGCAGAGTCTGGGCCTGGGAAAGGTGACTCCTGGATTGGCCCCATGGCAGGGCCAGAGACTCAATAAAGACCTTTACCGGCAACGTGTCTGTGTGTGTCTACAGGACTCGAGAGCAGTCCCCATTGTGCCCCCCAGCTTGGGGGCGCCCAGGCCAGGGTTTGCGTAATCTTAGCCTTTTGGAGCCTGGATGACCCTGGGTGCCTCACCTGTCCCAGATGACTCGCTGGGAGCTCAGTCCATCATGGGACCACCCGAGCAGACCTGTGACCCATCAGCCTGCACTCTGAGGGCCCAGCGTCCACACCAAGGCCTGCTTTCCACTGTGCCAGAGGGCACTCCGCTGCCCCGGGTAGCCAGATGTGACCAGGCGCTTGGGCCTCAGGCAGGCCCTGTGCTCAGCTCACACCTGGCTCTTCTGCCTCAGGGGCTTCCGCCCGGCCCATGTCTCCCACTGGTCCCAGCATAGCTGGCAGTTCTGGGGGCTGTTTCTTTTGGCTGAGACCTGGTCTGTTGAGAGCATGTTGACACTTGACCTTGTTATCAGTGGTATTAGGAAATGTTCCCAGAGTTGCATAATTCCCAGATCAGATGCTCTCTTCTTCCAGGTACTAATTTTAAACAAGCCAACAAGTTGCCTTTGGTGTGTTTGTTAATACTCCGAAGAGAATGTTCGATTGGGGTGAACCTTCCTCCACCTGTCTACCTAGCTCCCCACTATTTGGGGGTACCCCTTGGGTCTTAAGGGCTGACATAGAAATCCATCAAATCCATCAAGAGAAATTTGCTGAGATTGTCCAGAAGCCTGCCATTCAATCATCTAACAGAAATTTGTGGAACTCTTACTCCATGTCCTATATGTCAGGGCCCTACCCTCTGAGAGGTGTGGTCCTGTGGGTCACATAGTTGGGGCATCTGACCCAGCCTGGGGAAATGGGTGAAGGGGTCAGGGAAGTCTTCCTGGAAGAGGTGACACCTAAGCTGGATTCTGAAGGCTGAGGACTTGGGCAAAAAGAGTGGGGTAGATGAGGGCGTTTGAGGCAGGAGAAAGAGGCTATGAAAGGCCTGAGGCCGGGGTGAAACAGCACATTTAGGGGCCCTGTATGTGACTCACCAGTTTGGAATTTGGACTTGGGGGTGTGTGTGTGGAAGAGATGGGGCTGGAGTCAATTTATGAAGAGACGTCCACAAACATGCCAGCTTTCCTGATCGCTCTCCTTTAGAATGGAGTCCTTTCCTGTACCATGCAATTTGGGGAAGGTCCGACCTTCCCAGTGCTCCGGAAGCTTCCCAGGGCTGTGGTTTACATGGCCTTCTGCTTGCCCATCGGGTCTCCCTCCCTAAAGCTGGTCACCAGGCTGGTGGCATAAACCCGTTTATGAGAGCCAGGGATTCCGCTGCCGCGGTGGCCAGACCTGGCCTGGGTCTGAGCGAGGCGGCAGCTGCTGCTGCCCAACCACAGCAGCCCCGGCCTGTGCTCTCTCCCGGTCCTGGCCATGGGTCCAGGCAGAGCCTGAGCTCTTCCACCAGGACCCCACAGTTAACTCTCCAAGGTAGCGGGTGGGACAGGTGGGACCTCAGCTCAGGCTCTCCAGGGCACAGCCTGTGCTCTGGGCAAAGTTCTGAGGGACCTTCCACCCCTGGGTTCTGGGGTCAGTTCACAGAGCCAGGGATGAGGAATTGGGGGATGACATGGACCTTGGGTCACCTCTAAGCCTTTGACCCCCGGGATCAAGCCTTACCCTCTCACTGAGCCACGCTCCTTGTTGGCATGGCCTCTCCTCAAGACTCCCCTCTAAACTCTTCAACTTCTACCCATAAAGCTGGTCCCCAATAGTCTTACTTGGTTTGGTGGGACCCCACCTCTTACGGCTATAGCTCTCAGGATAGAGCTGGACTCCTGACCCCAGCCGTGGCAACTGAGCTCCTTCCTGGGGACTTTGGAATCACAGGAGGCATGTTGAGTTGTGCTGGGAAGCCTCAGTTGCCCTTGGGCTGCACTTATAACCTGTGGACTCTGACCCCAGTGGCAGTCCTGTTCTGCCCGCACCTGAACACATGCCACTATACCGCAGACACAGGAGGAAGGAATGAAGTGTGAGGAAATGCCTGTCCCTAGGGCCGTCCACATTCCCTATCCCTGGCCTCCTGCTCTCGGGTTCTGAGCTACCCTTGTATTCATATAGCAGTTCTTATTTTCGCTCAAGTCCCTCAAGTTGGTCTCTTTTCCTTGCAACCAAAAAGTGTTAAGTACATGGTAAGAGCTCCAAATTGGGGACCATGTAATTCTTTACCTTCAACTTCTGGGAGTGAAATGAGAACTGATAATTACACAAGACTACAGGTATAAAGTGGGAAAGCCCAGGCAAACCAGGTTATGTGTTTACCCATCTGTGAGTTAAAAGAACAACACATAGATCACTTTCATCTCATTTTGTTCTTTAGACAGTCTGAAGGGCACGCGGGGCCGGGACTGTTATCGGCAGCAGGCTGGTCCCAGGGCTGGTGGCGGGCTCAGCAGGCTCAGGCCCGAGTGTGGACACATTTTCCTGCATGGCTGGTGTGGGGCCATAAATAAAGCTGTGCTGGCTATGGGAGAAAGTTCAGGGTTGCCCCTTCCTTCCTTTCTTCTTGATGGATGAGAGAAGAAAGGCCTATTCTTTGAAATATGGTCTCCCCAAGGCCAACGAGCCTGCTGCCATTCCAAGAATGTGGTATTCTGTGGGCGGGACAGTGGGCAGGGACCTGAGGGAAGGAGTCAAGGGGGGCCCCAGAACAGCCCAAACAGCAAGATGGATGGTGGGGCCTCCAGAGCTATAAGTGGCCAGGTGGGGGGCCTTTACATGGGTCTCTGGTCATGTTGCTCCTTGGGCTGCTGCTGCTGACTCTGCTGGCTGGCGCCCGCCTGCTGTGGGGCCAATGGAAGCTCAGGAGCCTCCACCTCCCACCTCTGGTCCCCGGGTTTCTGCACCTGCTGCAGCCCAACCTCCCCATCTATCTGCTTGGCCTGGCTCAGAAACTCGGGCCCATCTACAGGCTCCGCCTCGGGCTGCAAGGTGAGCGCTTGTTCCCTGCCTGGCTCCGCCACAGTGGGATGTGGGTGTGCTCTCTGCTGATATGTGCTTTGGTGCTCCCCCAGATGTGGTGGTGCTGAACTCTAAGAGGACCATTGAGGAGGCCATGGTCAAGAAGTGGGTGGACTTTGCTGGCAGACCCCAGATACCATCCTGTAAGGGGTGGGAGAACCTGGGGTTGGGGGGAACAGGGAAGGTCAGGCTGTGTCTCCCTTGGTCAGTTTGACTGCACGCGCCCCCCACGCCCCCCCGCCTTGCAGACAAGCTGGTGTCTCGGCACAACCAGGACCTCTCACTTGGGGACTACTCCCTCCTCTGGAAGGCCCACAAGAGACTCACCCGCTCTGCCCTGCTGTTGGGCATGCGCAGCTCCATGGAGCCCCTGGTGGAGCAGCTGACCCAGGAGTTCTGTGAGGTGAGGCTGGACCCCATGGTCACCCAAGGCTGGCCTCTCCTCTCCCCTCCCAGCAGCCCCGGCCTGTTCAGTTCATGCTTTCTCCACAGCGCATGAGAGCCCAGGCCGGTGCCCCCGTAGCCATCCAGAAGGAATTCTCTTTGCTTACCTGCAGCATCATCTGCTACCTCACCTTTGGAGACCAGGTCAAGGCTCTCTCATGCTCACGTATGCTTGGACCCACCTCTCAGCCCCTCCCTGACCCCCTCCTTGTCCTGAACTGAAAGGATTCCTTCCTCTGGCAGGAGGATGCCTTAGTACATGTCTTTCACGACTGTGTCCAGGACTTGATGAAAACCTGGGACCACTGGTCCATTCAGATTTTGGACATCTTTCCCTTTCTCAGGGTGAGGAGGTGGAGCCCAGATACCCTGGCTCCTGGGAGTGGGTGGGGGGTGGGCTTCCTTCCCAGCAGCTACACTCTCTTGCTCCCTGCCCAGTTCTTCCCCAACCCCGGCCTCTGGAGGCTGAAGCAGGCTGTGGAGAACAGGGACCACATTGTGGAGGAGCAGCTGAGGCAGCACAAGGTGGGCACTGTGCTTGGACCGGGCCCCCCAGCCCGCTGCCAGGCACTCAGGCTGGCCCCTCCCCTCTCCAGGAGAGTATGGTGGCCGGACACTGGAGGGACATGATGGACTACATGCTCCAGGGGGTGGGGAAGCCGAGAGTGCAGGAGGGCCCTGGACAGCTCCTCGAAGGGCATGTGCATATGTCTGTGGTGGACCTTTTCATCGGTGGCACGGAGACCACTTCGACCACCCTCTCCTGGGCTGTGGCGTTCTTGCTTCACCACCCTGAGGTGTGCCCCCGGGGGCAAGCTCCTTCCTGGCCACCTGTCACTCCACCCTGGTGGAGGCTGTGTTAGCACCGGGTGGGTGGGGGGCTTCTCCTAATTGGCACAAAGTCTCCTGTGGGTGCACCAGGGCATGACTGGAGGGGGGCAAGAGGCAAGGCTGCGCCCCGCACTAGGCTTGCCCGCATTTACCAGGTTCAGCAGCGACTGCAGGAGGAGCTGGACCGCGAGCTGGGCCCCAGGGCCTGGAGCTCCCAAGTCCCGTACAAGGACCGCACGCGGCTGCCCTTGCTCAACGCCACCATCGCGGAGGTGCTGCGCCTGCGGCCAGTCGTGCCCCTGGCCCTGCCACACCGCACCACGAGGCCCAGCAGGTGATTTCCAAAAGGTAGGGGTGAGTGGAACGGCAGGCGGGGTCCTGACCGGCCTCTAACTCCACCCTGCCATCAGCATCTTCGGCTACGACATCCCTGAGGGCACGGTTGTCATCCCCAACCTCCAAGGTGCCCACCTGGATGAGACGGTCTGGGAGCGACCACACGAGTTCTGGCCTGGTGAGTGCAGGCCCCGGTGCCCGTGGGTGGGAGCAGTGCGGGCCGGTCCCCGGCGGCCTCTGACCAGGTCTGTCCTTTCCCCGCAGACCGCTTCCTGGACCCTGGCGCGAGTCCCAGCGCGCTGGCCTTTGGCTGCGGGGCGCGTGTGTGCGTGGGCGAGCCGCTGGCGCGCCTGGAGCTGTTTGTGGTGCTGGCGCGCCTGCTGCAGGCCTTCACGCTGCTGCCGCCCGCAGGCGCCCTGCCCTCCCTGCAGCCTCAGCCCCATGGCGGCGTCAACCTCACCCTGCCGCCTTTCCAGGTGCGGCTGCAGCCCCGGGGAGAGCACAGCCCGGTTCCTGGCGAGTGTCAGTGACTGGCTGGACGCATGCAGACCTCGTGCCTCAGTTTCTCCTTTTATTGCTCCGTACCATCCTCCCTCCCACCCCCCTGTAAACATAGTGCTGTGAGATCGCGGTGGAGAAGGCTTCCTCTGGTGGATGGGTGGTGAAGATGGGCCCTGGCTCTTCTCTCTTCGCGGCCCCTCAGTGCTCGGCGGTCATACCTGCGCGGGAGAGGTGAGCCGAGGCTCAGCCTTCCCAGGCAGGGGCCCTGTAGCCTCTGGGTCTCAGCTTCATTTCCGTGAAGGGCACAGAGAACTCAAAGCCCTTCCAGTGGTACCAGCTCACTCCCTGGGAAGGAGGTCGTGGAGAGAGTCAAAAGCAGACACCCTATTTGCTTCCAACCCTGCCCTTTTGGGAAGCTGATTCCCAGAAATCAAACTTCTTCCCTCCTTGCTGCCTTCATAGCCCCCAACGGCAAGGACCGAGGCTTAATCCTGAGATGGTCCTTTCTAACCAATAAATCACCTCCTCCCCAAAACACCATGGCGAGTGAGCATCATTGTGCCATTTCACAGATGAGGGCCGTGAGGGCTCTGTAACTTGTCCTGTCACACTGAGTGTCTCACCCAGGCAGGCCAAGCCCCAGCCACCCCAACTGCATCTGCCCCTGGGCCCCTCACCTGGTGGTCCACTGTGCTCCCATAGAGCCCGTTGAGGTTGGCATAATGGCAGTTCCTGTACCACCAAGCCCCTCGGTAGGAGACGGCACAGGAGATGAGCAAGTTGTTGGGGTCTCGGTCTCGGGCAGAGAAGACGCTGCCACTGTGGTAGCTCATGGAGTCCCCTGGCCAGAGGGTGAGGAAAGATGTGAGGGCCTCCCCTGCCTCACCCGACCCAGCCCCCAGGCCCAGCCCTTACCTGCCGTGCCATGGTAGCCCTCCAGGTGGAGGCGGTAGTACTCTGAGGCGGCGTCTACTCGGAAAGAGTCGTACTGGGCAAATACTGCCTCATCCCCAGCCCGCAGGTCCACACGCATGGAGTAGTCGCCTGCTCTCGTCAGGCTGTGCAGGGCCTCGTTGCCTGGGGATGGGGAGTGTGCTCTCACCAGGGCCCTGGTGTCCACAGGACCCCCATCCCTTCCCTGGTCCTCCCCAAT
Source organism: Mormoops blainvillei (assembly GCA_004026545.1). NCBI lineage: Eukaryota > Metazoa > Chordata > Mammalia > Chiroptera > Mormoopidae > Mormoops > Mormoops blainvillei. Next base: position 5,942 of record PVJD01007133.1, on the reverse strand, counting down.
CCCTGTGAGGCACTGACCCAGCCAGAACTCCCCAGAGATGTTCCCAAAACCATGGGCATAGTCTTCCCAGTCCCTCCAGAAGTCTGTGTGTCCATCCATGCGGCGCTGGAACACCTGAGAGGCAGGCGGGGCAACATCAACCTGTGGCCCCCCGTGCAGCAGCCCTGGCCCTGCGCAGGTCCCTGGGCTTCTGACTGCCACCCACCAGCCAGCCGCCTCCATCAGTCTCCATGTCACAAAATACATTCAGTGGCCTCTCGCGATTGCCATCGAGGAAGATGGTGGTGGTCCTGGAGGTGCCGGCCCCGTTCTGCATCTCCTCCCCACAGTCCCGAGGGAAGGGGATCTGCAGTCCACCTGGGGAGAGAACAGAGAGGGACCAGTCTTTTTTCCAAACCCTAGGCCCTGGCTGCCCACTCAGCCCCCACCTCAGGCCCCAGCACCCAAGTAACCAGTGGTGAAGGAGGTGGACATGGGTGGTGTGAGGCTCTTGTCCCACATGGCCTGGAGCCAGGCTCTGTAGCTGGTGGAGGGAAAGAGGCCCAGGAGCCGGTGAGAGGTGATGCCTCCTGGCAGCAGGATCTCCTGTGAGACAGAGAAGGGGGGCGGTGAGGGGACAGGGAGGTGGAGTCCCAGCAGGAGAGGCAGAGACAGAAGCAGCCCCTCCTGGAATGAAACCCAGGGAGGGGAGTTGGCCAGTGGGGCAGGGGTGGGGGCACCTGGGTCTGTCCACCAGGGGTGTCGTAGGTGAGCAGGTAGCCAGTTGGTGGGACTTGGGGCTCTGTCCAAGTAAGCAGGGCTGTGCGGGGGGTCACTTCCTTGGCTTCCAGGTGTCGGGGGCCCTCCAACCCTGGAAGGGGGAAAGGGAAGAGAAGAGAGGGATGAGGCCCCTCCTTGTACCTGCCTTCCCCCCCCCACACTCCTCACAGGAGGTACCTGTGGTGAAGGTGATGCTGGCTGGAGAGGTGATGTTGGGGCCCCGAAGGCCACGCACAGTGGCTGTGTAGTTGGTGTGAAGCATGAGGCCGTGCAAGGGGTAGTCCACGGAGCTGCCCGGGGCTGAAGCCTGTAGAGGGGGGGCTGGCCATCGGGGGGGCGGTATCAATGGCTGCTGCTTTACATCTGCTCCCCCTCCCTGAATATGTCCCCTCCAAAAGCCTGAGCCCCACTCACTGCCTGGGGCTGTGACCCTGATGTCATATGTGTCCACAGGAGCCTGAGGGGGCTTCCAGTGTAGCATGGCTGTTCCTTCTGTCAAGTTCAGTGCTCGCAGCTGGGTGGGGCCATCAGGAACTGGGAGAACAGCATACAGGGCTCAGAGCAGACCCCTGCTGCCTTCCCCCACCCCTCCTTCCCAAACCCTGCTGGGCCTCTGGTCTGCGACTAGACCCTCCAACCCCTCTCCCCTCTCTAGCCGCTGAACTAACTCCCACCCATGGCCTCATGTTCTCCCCTCCCGCACCCATCCTGGCCCAGCTGATGACCTCACCCGTAGTGAGGAAGCCTGTGAGAGGCTCGCTCTCCTCAAACCCTCGGACAGACACCACCGTCACCTCATAGAGAGCACCTGGGACCAGCCCCTTGAGTTTCTGGGTCCACGCTTGGCTGTCCACCTGCACACTCTGTGGCTCCCCTGAAAACAGAGTGGGCTTGGGAGGCTGCTAGGGAAGCCAGGGGGGGTTGCAGGGTGGGCAGAGTGGAGGGCGTGGAGAAATGAGAGCCAGTGAGGATGTGGGCAAGGGGTGTCACCTCCTTCCGCCAGTTGGTAGGACACTTTGAAGCTGTCAACTCTGGACGGTGGGGGCATCCAGCTGACCCTGGCTGAGGTCTCCCCAACTTCGCTGAACTGGAGGTCACGGGGGCTCTCCAGAACTGAGGGGAGTGGTGTGCCAAATAACGATGGTGAGTGTACGGGCCAGGAGTTCCTGTGGAGGATCCCCAGCCCGCCCCCCCCACCCCCCCCCACCCCGTTCCTGGGCTCCTGGCCGCAGGCACAGATGTGGAAGTCTCTCTGCATTCCTCACTCCCTGCCCCCCTCGCCAGCCTCCCTCTGGCTGAGGCACCAGCTCCCAGCCATGGGGCCTCACCTGGGCTCAGCGTACGGGCTGTGCCCTGCATGCTGTCAGCATTGTGGGGCCCACGCAGGCCATACAGTGTAAGGCTGTACAGGGTCCCAGGACGCAGGTCCCGGAGCACAGCTGAGCGCCGTGTTCCTGGCACTGTCACCTCCCGCTGCAGCAAGGGACGCTGATGGGGCTCCAGAGTGCCTGCTGATGGGACCCCATAGCGAAGCAAGAAGGAGTCGAAGGCCCCAGAGGGGGCCTCCCAGTTGAGTCGCAGAGAACTGGTGGTCACATCAGTCACAGACAGCTGGGAGAGCCGGGGCCCTGGCTCCCCTGGGGTCTTGCCGGCAGGAGCTGAACCTGCACAGAGTAGGTAGGAGAACGGTTTGGAGGCAGAAGCGCACGAGCTGGGTGACCCGGGGCACGTCCCTTCTGCCACCCAGCCTGGCCCCTAGTTCCTCATCTGTAAAGTGGAGCTAATGTGGGGCTGGCACCCACAGTAGGACCCACAGTGACAACACCTATGTGCAGAGCCAGGGCAACCCCCTACCTCCCTCCATGGCACCCTCACGCTCTTTCCCCGTGCTCACCACTTCTGGGCACCCCTCACCCTTCCCAGGCCCAGATGAGAAGCAGGGAGGCTAAGGTGCAGGCCCTCGCCTAGTGGTACCTGTGGTGCTGCCCTCAGCTGAGACAGGGCCCAGGCGCTTCCCTTCATGGAGGCCATAGAGGAAGAACTTGTAGGGGGCGCTCGGTTCCAGGCCCGACACAAGGACCTTGTTCTGGTCACCACCCACAAGCAAGGCCTGGGACTGCCTGTCTGTGTCCCAATACTGCACCACGAAGGAGTCAAAGGGGCCCTGGGCCACTGTCCATGAGAGGCGTAGGGAGTCTGGGGTCCTGTCAGTCACTGCCAGCACCCCCAGGCGGGGCCCTTCCGGGGGCCCGGGGGCCTCTTCTGGGGCTGTGGGAGAAGCCCAGGGAAGAAGCTGAGTGTGTGTGCACATGTTTGCACATGCGCTGTGAGTGTGTGCACAGCTGGCCCTCCCAACACCACTGGACCTGTACCTGGGTGGCCCAGGGAGGACATGCGGACTTTCCAGGTCCTGGCCGTGGAAGCCAGGTAGAGAGGAGAGAGGGACTGAGGCTTCTAGCATTTTCCTTCTCTTGAATCTGCCAAATCCCTGCTCTGGTGGGGAGGCCTGCTACTACGGGCCTCCCCGGGTGCCAACACTGTGGCCCCCCGACTCCTCTGTGGGCTCCTTTGCTGGGTGTGAATTTGTGCTGCCTCTGAGGCAGGACTACCTCAGCCACGGTCTTCCTTTCTGAGCTCCGCGGAGGATGGAAGTAGCTGGTGAACGAGGGGCAAACCTGCCCTGTGGGGCTGACCTGAGCTGGGTTAGCACTTCCGGAGGAGGAGTCCCTTCCACCGACACAGCCACTTCTGCTGGTTTCTTTGCCCCTTGCTGTTTTGTTTTCCAGTAATTTTTCCATTTGAGAAAAGGCTCCTGACTCATCCACGGGTGGGGGCTTTGTCCCTATCTGTGCAAGGCCACCCTGAGGGGATGTAGGAGTGCGCCACAGAGGAAGGGGGAGCAGCCACAGCGTTGTGGAGGGGTGTGAACGTGGTTGAAGGGGTCTGGAAATTGAGAACCACTGTCTGGGCCTCTCCTGGCCTGGCTCCTGATTTCGACTGACCCTTGGTCACTGACAGAGCTGGCCCCTGGCACCTTCCTCTAGGCCCCGGGCAGGGCTCCCTCACACCCTGTCCACGCCTGCCTACCGGATGTCCCTCCATCTTCAGCTCAAACTCACGCAGGTCGGCTTGCTCGGGCCGTGCAGAACAGCCTCCCACTCACCTGTCACTCCCAGGACAGAGACAGGGCCCAGGTATTGTCCTCCTAGGAACCCCTAGAGCAGGAACCTGTATTTCCTGCCAGGTTCCAAGCCATCTATGGTGGCCTCCTGCTGGTCTGCAGCCACAGACACTGCCCGGGGTTGCCCGTTTGTGTCCCTGTACTGGACCATGAAGGAGTCAAAGGGGCCCTGGGCCACTGTTCATGCAAGGCGCAGGGAGTGCAGGGTTTCATCTGTGCCTGTAAGCTCCCCTAAGTGGGGTGAGGGCTGCCACTCCTTCCCCAGGGGAGCTGTGGGGAGAGTGGGGACTGAGGGTGGGAGAAACTCTTAGAGCCGCTTTCACCTAAACCTTGGCAACTTCCAGGAGATGTGAGGGTCTGAGAAACAGTCCCTGAAGTGTGGCTTCAAGGACAGCCACCTGAAGAGATGGGCCTGCTACAGTCCTGTGGACACCCTGGTCTCCTCTTCCAGGGGCCACTGCCCAAACCCCTTCCTGCACCCACGCCCTCCCTACTGTGATCTGCATGCAAGAAATGCATAAAAGACCACCTTATGAGAGAGGGGTGACTGGGGCTGCTGAGAAGGGTGTCGGTTTCCCTCTGACCCTGAGTCCCCTGAGCAGAGGCGTGGCCAGGGCTGAGGAAAGCCCCTGGGGGGGTCTGAGTTGTCAGGTTGACAGTAAGAGCCAGGCTGGGCAGCCAGTCAAACTCACAGGCTGCCGTCACCTTGCACGACACCCTGCTTGCCCTCTGTCATCCTGGGCCCTCCTTCTGTTCACTTCCCCAGCCCTGCACGAACCCTGGGACCTTGAAGCTGGGTGAGGAGGGGCAGGGGGAGAAGCCAGGAGCAGGTCACAGAAGAGACCTGCCCAGAGTGGGTGCTGACGGGTAGAAGTTGGAGGAGAAGTCTGTGTCCAGTCACCGTAATGAGGGGTCAGGGAAGAGAATTAAGGAGTCTGAGGGGCCCAGGCTCCAACTGGACATGTGCCCCATCCCGCCTGGCCAGGGTGACTCACGGTCCGGTCCCGGGAGTGGGGTGAGTGTCAGTGACCTGCCTCCACCCCTTCCCCGGGGGCTGAGTCATGGACACGATGACACCAGATTTTTCCATAGCCCTTTTGCAGCCAAATTCTCCTGTATTTTCTACCTCTTGCCACAGAGTTGGGACAGAGGGCGGAGGACGTGAACATTTATTGAGTGCCAGTAGATATTATTCATAATCATTATGCAAGTGTGGAAACTGAGTTCAAAGGACAGTGGCTTGCCCATGGCCACACAGCTGGCAATTTGAACACGGCCTGCTTGGTTCCAAAGCCTGGGTTGTTTTTGTTACATTACCAGTGAGTGAATGGGGGAAAAATGCGTATAAAATGCACAGAAGAGCGCCTGGCATATGTAAAAGGGACTCAATAAGTGTCTGCTTTTGGTGTTATGATTGTCATGTCAAGGCTGAAGGAGAAGAATAAACTTCATGGGAAGGTCACAGGGCCAGCTCTGGGGCTCAGATAAGAGGCCGCTCTAGGAAAGGTGGGAGGCAGGGCTGGAGCTTACCTGTGGTGGCCTCAGCAGAGACGGGGCCCAGCTGCTTCCTGCCTGCCAGCCCGTAGAGCAGGAAATTGTACTTTCTGTTGGGCTCCAGGCCGCTGACAGTGACCTCCAGCTGGTCTGCAGCCACGGGCACCTCCTGGGGCCGCCCGTCCCTGTCCTTGTACTGGACCACAAAGGAGTCAAATTCGCCCTGGGGGACCACCCATGAGAGGCCCACGGAGTCTGGAGTCACGTTCGTCACTGTCAGCTCCCCCAGGTGAGGAGAAGCTTTTGGGTCTGGGATTGGAAAAAAGAGAGAGGTACATGGAGAGTGACAGAAATGGTGACAGAGTCCTGGCTGTTGTGGCTCAGTGGATTGAGTGCTGGTCTGCAAACAAAAGGGTCACTGGTTCGATTCCCAGTCAGGGCACATGCCTGGGTTGTGGGCCTGGTCCCCAGTAAGGGGCACTCAAGAGGCAACCACACATTGATGTTT